>QNGE01001053.1:97824-179971 GCA_008508345.1 Paragonimus westermani
GGCAGTTTCGTTGTGAGTATTATACTACTCACAAGTAGTGTATTACCCCACAAGCGACATTCAGGAACAAAAGGACAAGCCCCGAACACGACGGACAAGAAGAGACTATCGAACAGTGTGTACATGCTGTGTGTGAATTTGCACCAAGGCGAATGACCACGTACTGTCACCCAATGTATGTGAGTGCATGTCTGCCGTGCAAATGAGTGTACGCGTTTGTGGTTTAGTTTTTGAAATGACCTGTACGGAAGTTTGCGCAATAAACCAACTTGTTGGCCAAACGTCCTTTGCGGACACAACACTGCTAACAACCATACATTAGACCCTTCGAGACAAAAGGGAGAGAACCGTTCTTTTCTGCACAGAAGTATACTGGTACCGTACAGTCCCACTATGTGCTGCGATGGCGCTTGTGGCATTTGTGAACGAGTTAACTGGGTTTGGCTTAGTGGGGAGTTTCGATAGTGACGACTAGAATACAAAGTACTGCACGATCGTGGTTGTGAAGTGGTGGAATGCGTTGACAGTTCCCTCCTTCACACGTTCTCAGTTGAAATGTTTGTCTCCTCGACACTTTTTTACATCCTGGGGAATTTGCCAAGCCTTTGTACGCTTGTCGGAGGAGATTGCACATTAATAGGACACAAACCGTCGACAAGTAGTGCTATAAAGAGATAAGGGATATCCCACTTAGTAAAATTTGGCATCGTTTTACTGTACAGCCGTATAGCTCAACCATACACTTGCCTCTTCAGATAACCTTAAGTCCGTTAGCTTCGCACCACGAGGAAGATTGGCAATGGTCGTCATACACATTGTCATATACATTGTGGACACCCCATATTTAGAAAAACGATGGAGCAAAGTCACTTGATTTAGATTGGGCTGTCTTGACCTACGGAGAACAGGACACTGTAATTCGGTGTATCCTTCACACACAGACACCGACAGAACATACATCCTACTGGATTAATTTAAATTATTTACTATCGTTTGGAACATTGTACCGATCAGCCGCAAGATCACTGATCAGTGCCATCCAACTGTCTTGTCTCTAGTTCACCTAATACAGTTCTCCTACATTCGGGATTCTAGCCGAACATTTAGCAGTCAAATGGAATCTGGAACGCAGAAAAGTCGACAAGTTGGGTTGTAGTTTTCGAATGTAAGAAGTTATCAGCGATCACAGTCCTGCTAGCTATAGCGAATGACCATTAACAACCACACTGTTTGATCGGACTAAGCTCGGTAGATGTTTGCCCAAGAATTATTCCTCCCTAACATCGACTCTCCGACTCGAATTGGCTTTGTTCCTTGCTACAATCTGTTCCTAAGGATAAGTGATGCGTTCAGTGCCGAAAAACTACTCAAGTTATTTTGAATGAGTGCAAAGCACGAGCTAAAATACTCAGGATGCGCGATGTGACAGTATCCCTGAAGTCCTGTACAACGGAGTAGAGTTATTTGAAATGGTGAGCCAGGGATTTTCTTGTCAGATCTGTGCATGCTAACCGACTGAAATATTCTCCGTCCATGAACTACTCCAGAGTTTGTACTTGGTTAGGGCTATGTACATAACAACCGCCATCTAGAACGACGGAAATACGCGCCACAGTATATCTGTCGCACCATGATAAGTGAATTCCGAATCTTCTCCGCTTCCTACTTAAAAGCTGCACGTTTTGTGAATGCAGTCGCGCAGCAAAAGCGCCTGAGGCTTAACATACAGTTTCGGGACAGACAAGCTCACGTTTTTTTTCTCACAGAGTTTTCACTATCGTTCAGCTATGGGCAATTTGGGCTTTATCAATTTGCCGGATCGATTTCTCCTTACAATTAATAAGCGAACCTGGAAACCCAACGTTTCATGTGGAAGGAACTTCCCTAAGTTTTCTCTAAGGTAAGTCGATCAAATCAACAGTTAATTTGGCTATAGTAACAAAAAGATTATTCAAGAAATATAAAACACAAGTCAACAAGTCAATCAGTTATTAAGGGTCGGGTGCCGAGCATATGTCACGCACACTCCGTCAACACCAAAGTTTCTCCTTATCTGTGCTTCTGCATTTATTCATTTATCCAGTTGGTCATCAGTTCGAGTGCGTAGCTCACGTACGAACAAGAGTTTGTTCAAGTATACGTCCTACGTGACAATTCTAACATTCTACAAATGTGCATAATGATGCGAACCAACCCGTATGGCAACTGACCGTGTAATAATTAGCTTTCAAGACAGCCATTCACACACAGAGAGAATCAATGAACAAACCAAACATTGGAATCCATGCATTCCAACCGAATTCACCCGGTCCGTAAACAACCTTAAAAATTCCATAAGACCGTTCTTTCAGTCAATTTAGTGAAAACTACATATCTTTAAAATATGTAATTTCAAAATCAGCTGTGGTACAAACCAGATGGAACCAAACAATAACTCCACTAAAAGTCAAATTAGTACGTCTGAAGTTATTTATCTTAGTCCCAGTGCTCGAAATCATCAAAACTTCATCTTGTTTGGTTTATCGAACTGGTGAAAAATGCTGACTGTCTAACTGGACACAGGACGCATCATGTGTCTTATAGCCGTCAACGTAAACCGTCAGTGTTTATGCAGAAATTTTAAATAACAGTATATCCCATATTGCTTTTCGACCTCAGTTTGGGTGTTTCTGAAGCTTCCCAGAGACGTTGACTCGTTTCCGCTGAAAATGGCGGTTTAGTTGTGTGACTTAAATAGAGTAAGGACACGACTGAACAAGGCTTATTAAATTGGGTCAGCAGCAAACAAACATTAAACGACCCAACTTTCTTTTCGCAGAGATAGGCGAGAAACTTGTGTATACAAGGGTCAAATCTAATGCGGATATTGGAACGTTGTTTCAAGGTAACTGTGAATATATTTTTCCTTAGATTTCTTGGAAGTTCATTGGCTATACTTTGCTGAATTACGTGACTTTGAAAACAGCCCTGTTCAGATACTCAAGTCGAAATAGATTGGAAACATGCTCACATAGTCGAATAGCAACCTACTTATTCAAGTTCAGTTTACAACTAGGATCGATTTGGGACCTTGACGTATTTGGAATAAGTTATCAAAGAAGGTCGGTTCTGCTACACACAAAAAAGATCAACGTCTAAGCTTCATACCCCCAACTTCTTGCTACCAAGTGCCATATAGGCTTGCTAGTAATGTTACTTACATTCCATTTAGTTGCTTGGTTGTTAACTTCCTAAAATGATCAGAAAACTATGACTCACTTCATTTCTTCAAACTTCTTCCACTGGTTGTTTTCCGTCAAGTAGTCCACAACCGGTCTCAATCATGTTTGCAACTGTCAGATAGTCACAGCCAGAGTGAAGTTTGGAACAAACAACTTCTTTTTCACATGTCACACATTTGTCCAATAAACCTCGACCTTGTGAACTTCGTTTGGGACAAGTCGTATGCAGACATGTCACTGAGTGAGTGAGAATGAATACCGTCGACTCCCGAACGTTTTTATGGAGGTACATAAGTGTATATTCGAATGTAATTTTTAATTTTTCGGAAATGAGGTTTTTGTCTTGTGGATTTCCACCGTTGTGAGTAAGACGAACTGTTTTAGCAATCTCTGCACTCAAAGAACAGTCAAGACGGGTATACGATCATACTGTTTTGCTGAAGTCACATCAAGACCGTTCTTGACCCTTATAGTAATTTAAACCTTATGAAGAAGGTATGCCATGAAATGAACCTTGTTTACAGTCTGTGGCAGTTATGCGACCATCATACAGTAGCGAATGATCACACGCCGAGGTAAACAACATTAACTACAAGATGTTTGAGCCGAAGTGGATAAAATTAGCAGCAGCGTAATAGGCATTACACAATCCAGGATTTGTTATCTTACGACCTCATGGTTGAGCGTACTTTAAAATGCTGTCAACTTGCTTGAGCAAAAGCCAACTAACCCTTAATGGATTTCAAGCACTCTCGAATAACACCAAGAATGTGTTCAGGTTGACCTTATTAAGGCGTCGACGACAGTTTAAGAAATGATATTCGGTTAGTTCAGCGTTTTACAGAACCGCAAAAAATGAATTATTTTTGCCTGCTTTACAGCTAAATTGTCCATAATATATACTGAAAATTAGTCCGGATAAGTACAGACTAGCTGATAGATCACATTTCACAGGACTTACCTGCTGTTACCACAAGCATTTTATCTCCGCTTTTTCCATACTTTGCGCCAAATTCGATAAAGGTAGGCATCATTAATTAAAGCATTACAGTTCAAGGGCATCATTTTCGCTCAACCGTAAGATCTTGGCTTGTTATCAGGCGAATTAGGTTAAGTTTTCGAAGGCACAAGGCACGCTGTGGGTGAATTATGCCAGGAAAGTAATCAGGTAGAATTGCTTACACATTACAGCTTCCATTTGATGAATGTTAGTCACGTGTGGTTTCTACCAGCTTGGACGTGTAAACAACTGCTCTAAGGTAAGCCAACAGGACCAGTGGGGTCATCGACCGATTCAGGGAACAGGGCTGAATTTAATCATAAATTTTTCTAGGGTTGTTGAACAAGTAGTAGATTAAGTTCAAGTGTCTCAAGTGTACTAAATTTGAGCTTGTCAAATTAGGGCATGGAATATAGTTCACGATCGGTCTTATGTAGTTTGGTGAGTCGCTCCCTAATCTATGTGCAGGCCGCTCGAATTCGACCCGAGAATATTGCCTTGCAAGCGCTCTCTGGAATATACCGAACTCATTCGCATTACAAGCAAGTGAATGTTTCCACTTAGCTACTGCTTCTCATAAGTGTTTCGCTCAGAGAAGTTGTCGTTGGAGGTCAAGCTGTAATAACTAATTACTTTTTTAGGTTATTAAAATGAATTTTCACCCAAATTTGCGTTTCAAACAACAATCAGGTTCACATGCTACACGTGGTGAAGCTAGTTTCACTGTTTGCCTCAATCTGTTGTAGTAAATTCTCCAGTTGCCAGAACTGTATAGCAATGAGTTCACATGTCACTGACACATCAGCCCATAAGCTCACAGTCTACTGTGAACACTGCTACTATTCGTCACACCTTTGTTTTTTAGCCAATCAAAACTGGCTCTAGTGTGATCAATCAATTGACGGAAAATATTTCAAGGAATGATCCGATCGATGCCCACGAACGAAAAATTAAACATTTTTTGGAGGAAGAATTTGGTTTTCAAGCCCACTGGTATCTCGGTTCAGAATAAACATTCCATAGGAAGCAGTTGAAAACTCTCTTTGCTAAGAACAACGAGCTACATAGCACAACCACTAATTAAATAGTCTGTGTTCGTATGTCTGTGTGATCAGGTGTCCTCCTGTGTGTAATTGTGTGTGTGTGTGCGCGCGCATTCTATTCAATGAGCGAGCCAACACACATTGAAAGATAATCAACCGAATTGGAAGCATGCAATTTGCATTGACCGCAGAGTACACGCTTGTTGCCCTTAGGGGAAACATGATAACCAGCAAACATTTGTTCAACAAAGTATGAACAAAAATTACTAAGCATTTTCAACTTCATGACTTTTTCATTTAACCGATACGCCGTACATCATACAATCAATGTCAGCTAGCAGTGGGTTGTAGTTTTCTTTTACCAGCATACAGTTTGATGTCGGTAACTAAGTTGAAACGGACTTTTATTACTGGGACTCCCTAGCAAAGGCTTCTATTAATAACCGCATAATGTACTGCACAATGGACTCGTTCCTATCCGTTTGAAGATCTGCCACTGCAATCAGAATGAGACTACCAAAATGTGATGAAGCGTCAATAAGCTAAACTAGCTTTAAAAAAACGTTTCTGGAAATTCAACGTTGAGCTAATCATACGGAAATTCATGTGATAATGTGTCCAAACTAAAATTCCGAATTATCCAGTTTGTAACTTCATCGGGTTTAATCAGGGTACATACTTTTGGCTTGCGTAATCAAGTTTAGGTTACTTTGGAGGTGACTCAGGTGGCAACGTAGGTCTCTTGGGATCACTGACAGAGTAAACGGAATCGCCACTAATTTTCCGTCTGATCTAGCCATTTTGCACACTGATGACCTTGATTTGCAGGCATCAGAATTTGAACCCACCTGTTTATGACAACTTTAGTTACACCTCTTGCAAAGCCTTATTGAGTGGAAAGAACAAAACGAAAACAAATCAAACTTTAGTTTTAATAAGATGTGACACTTATTGTTATACACAACTATTTCGATTCATAAACAAAAACAGCTTTCACAAATTTTAATTTTGAGTGATTGTCGTAGGTGTCAAGAAGATCCGGTTTGAGTAGTTGCGTTTGTCCAACATTTTATTGTAGACGGTCACTAAAAATAGTTAAGCTCAGGCCGATGAGGTTGAGTTCAGTTATCGTGCACTTGAAGGGTTCGGCTCCGATTGCACTGAATTCACTGATGTCACTTCTTCAACAACTCACGCAGATCCTCTTTGTCATTACTAACAAATAGTTTAGCATATTAGTTACTTTAGAAGAGATTCAGTTGTGAAACATCTGGGCTTTGGCTGAGTTCGAAACAGCTACAGAAACAGCGTTCCCAGATGTGGCAAGCGTCCTACTAGCTGGGCCACAAAGCCGAACAGGGAGTCCGGAGATTTCCCATCTAGACTCCGTTGTACAGTTGTTTCGCTGTCTCATATAGGATCTACCAAACGGCACATAAGCCACCAAAAACACTATGGAGAATATTCTCAAAAACAAAGGAACAACTCAAACTCATCGATTAACAGGACAGTTAACATGACAGTTACTGTGTCTCTGCTCGAGACGATCGGGCAACCTGATCACTGCTCACAAGCGGGAGTGGTTGATCGTTCAGAGTTGATAATTCGGTTATGACTAATGTGAGGTCAATTGCGCAGTGGTCAACACGGTTGCCTCATAATTGGAATGGCCGGAGTTCAAATCCCGGCCGTGGCAAGGATATGCACTACTGACGAGCTCTAATGAGAGCGAAACTCGAGTCTAGTGCTTCTTTTCGAAAAAGGCTAGCTGGAAAGTCTATCTGAATGCGAAAGCTGTGATCAACTATGAGTGATGGTCAAACTGAAAATGAAAACGTTATACACAAAATGACGTGCAATTATTGCAGAAAACATTACACTAGGCGAATTGGGCGAACGTCATCTACACGAATACATGAACACGAATTGGCTATCAAGAGACAGGATCAGCTGTCGTTAATCGCCGTTAACCTGCATTAACTTGGAAACACATGCAACCGGAGTACCGTGGGAATCCCTATCCAGGCAAACACAAAACATACATGGGAAGTTCTTGAAGGTTGGCATTCGCCGTTATGTTCAATGAACAAATTCACTGATTTGCATAAGCTTTATGAGATGTTGCGAACCAAAATCGAGGCAGAACAACATGAACAGATCGGATCGATGATCATGGTTGAACAATGCCTAACCAGTCCACTGGGGGTTCAAGATGGAAGAACTGACCAATCTGAACAGAACGAAAATCAACCAGTCAGATTTTATGTCAAGATGAATCAGCAACATGAAACGGCCAATCAGAATCCAGGCCAAAATTTTAAAACCACAGGAATCGACCACTTAGTGTCCAGGCTGGAAGTTCAAAAACGAAGGTTAAAGGGTCAGTTCACATTCATGTATAAGAACAAGCTTTCATCAGACTTCGTCACACTCCAGGTTCAACCTTATACTGTATTACCCATACGCACTGTTGACGTCGCCTCGTTCAGTAATGGAGCGTTTGTAAGTTCGGCAAACAATCAAATACTTAAATAGTCAACCTGACTTACAAACACCATTGTTTCTAGCAATGATTGACCTTGTTCGGGCGGTCTTCAAAAACAGTAGCTTGAACGGAATTCTCTAAAATACGATCCTCCTTAGATTTGAACGGAGAAGTCACGAACTGCTTTTTGCATAATACATCTCTTTAGCACATCCCGTTGCATCTCATCAGGTATACAGTCTACTCTGCCGGTTTACACGGCACATTTCGATGGACATTGTGAAACCAAACAACAAAATCAATACCTACAGACACCTAAATTTTCAACTGGTCATGTTTTACACCTTCAGTCGAATCCAAATATCACTGATAAAAACACCGCTACAGCTGTCTGTACCAAGTCTTTCACAATTTATGAATTCTCATGTGAGTGCTGGGTCAATAACGTAGACATAATTGAGCGGCAGTTACACAATCAGGTCAGCAAGCACATTTCAGTTTGGGTTCGCAAAACGCCAACTGATACCGTGATGTCGGACTCAATCACAAAGAGTCAGTATCATCGATTGGTAAACACGTGTTAACATTCTGACCCCAACCTAACCTAAAGAGAGCCTTCCGGATAGGTTACGCAAAAAAAACTGAAGACTTCTCCGGTTCGTATAGGAGGCAGAAGCTGGTGAGTGGAAATCACTGCTCTGTATTCAAAGTGACTTGTTCATCAGTGGTAAATGATTTGTGTTTTTACGTAAGTGCACATGTATGCGTGGTTTTTGATTTTGTTGTTTGCTTACAAGATGTCCACTAAACTTTGGTATCTAACCACATAGACTGTAATATGTACCTAAAGAAATGCAGCGATATGTGTTCGAGGGATGCATTGTGCAAAAACCCGTCTCTGAACTCGCCGTCAAAATGTGTTAGTGGAAAGAATCATTTCGTCTTCCTCAGATTGTCCAGATAAAACGGTGATCATAATGTTGGTTTGCTGGTCAGGAGTTTTTTGAAGTAACCTGTCAATTTTAACCTTCTCTAGATCTAGGCAATCCGATAATGTCCCAGCTCATGTACACCTCTACATTTGCAAAGCAACCACCACTGGATTTTGAAAACCAGAATAAGTTTCCTTTCTACCCTTTAGTTCGAATAGTATGTGGATGCTTCTGCATGTCCATGTTGTCGGTGATCTTCAGTAATTGCTTGATGATTGAAAAATTGTCACAGACAGCTCCAAACAAAGTTTATTTGACAGAATACTTCCCACGATAGTTTTAGGTATTAAGGACAGCCTTGGTAAGACCACAGTGTTGACCGTGAGCTTATGGATGTTCTGACCGTTATAACAGGCTAATGTTCCGTTATTCAGCATGTCATACTTACATAAATTGGGTTTGATAGAAATAAAATCTCTGCTTTCTAGAGCAGAAAAATTACCAAAATGTAAACACATTTTCACTTCATGAAAAGGCAGTTCCTGCTTGATGGCATATTAGCCAGTTCGCATAAACTACCTTCATGCTAAGCTTGTGGTTCTTATGAAGTTACTGTACGGAAGTAAACAATGCAAATAGATTAGTGAATACCACTTTTTGAAGAAGGTCCTATCCAGAAACAAAACTTCCATGAACCTTATTCAGTTTATCGAACAGTTCGTAGTGCATACACATTGGTTACTTCAAACCCAACAAAGTCTCAAAGAAGTCTGTCCTAATGTGTCGAAAAGAATGTAAGCGCTTTGTGATTGATAATACCCCTGTTTTGATCAGTCGGGCTGCGTTGACCCAGACGAAAGGCAGATGCGTTCGTTGTGAACAGTGCCAGTGTGTCTTGATTTTGCTCGGTCTCATGTTGGTTTTCTCCTGGTCCAGTTTTGTGTGAGTTTGGTTTGTCTGTGCATCAATGTTGTTCCTGTGTGGGCTGAATCTCGGACTATAACTATCGAGCCTGCTCTTGTTGGTTGATGCTGTTGTGCGTGTGTGCGTGTGTACATCACCTGCTGCCTTACGGTACAGGCTTTCGAGACACAGGTTTTGGTTGAGGGCCCTAGTCGATCTCCTGTCTATGTCTGGACGTTCCGACAGTATCCAGGGCCCACGTAGTCTATAAAAACTCACTGTAGACAGCATACCATACAGCATCGGCCGTCGCGCAGAGTAAACCGGGTCGCCCTATCTGCTGTTTACAGCAGGGTCGATGGGCGAAAATATGCTACGGCCAGGCCCTTTCCTTTCCACACCCCCAATGACCCCGCTAGCACGAACACTAAAGCAGACAATGCTCACCTGCGTCTCATTAACACGACGTCCAACTTGAGACGGGCCCGGGGACGCGAAACGCTCTCCGTTGGGATATGGAATTTGCGGACGCTGTTGAATCGAAGCAGCACCACAGGACGGCCAGGACGCCGCACTCCACTGATCGTCATGGAGCTGAGCCTCTCTGACATTGACGTAGTAGCCTTGAGCGAGACAAGGCTTGCAGACCAAGGTAAGTTGTGGAAAGCAGCTGCTGGGTGCACGTTCTACCGGATAGATTTTCTGGCAGACGGTTCCTTGGAGCATGGTTTCTGTTTCGCGGTCACCGACCGCATTAACGCTTTGATGATAGGCGAACCGCACAAAATCAGCCCTCGAATCCTGTCGATACGTCTCCGTCTCGGTCGAGGTAAGTGTGCCACAATTGTTAGTGTTTATGGTTCAGTTGTGTGTCCTACTGATGATACAATGGACCAGTCTTATGATCAGCTGTCCGCCACGATCCGGTCGGCGTCGGTGAGTGACTGACTGTTTGTTCTGAGTGACTTGAACGCTCGAGTTTGACCAGGAGTCTTCGGACCGCACTGCATCGGTTCAGTCAATGAGAACGGTGATCGTCAGCTCCGCCGGTATGCCACTCACGAGCTGACTATCACCAGCACCCGATTCCAGCTGAATGCGCGCGGCATCACGACGTGAACTCACCCATGGAGCAGCCATCATCGTTTGCTCGACTACGTGATCGTGAGGCAGTGCAAAATTCGCGCGGTTGGTATTGCGCCAAACCAGAGGACATCGTGAAAGTGTGGTGCAAACAACTTGGTAGCCTACTATGCCGTCCTACTAACATTGATTGTGTGACTGTGAACAGCCTGCCGCTACAAGCCATCCAATCTTCACTTGCTCTCGTCCCAGATATCCTGGAGTCGTGGAGGGTGATTGGTCAACAGCACAACAGGAAAGTTGTAGTCGAGGATGAACTGTCCGGTGAGATTCTGAAGGTGAGCCTGAGGAACAAAGTAACGGGGTGCCAGATGGCCTACAGATAGCCAAGCTGAACCAAATTTATGGAGTCAACCGGCGGAGGCATGTGTGTTTACTAGGTTTTGTTAAAGCAAAGATGAGCTGGAAAAGTAAACCTCTCTCATGAGTTCTAAGTGAGTTCGTAACAGACGTGTTTTGTCCGGTGAACAGAACTGCCATACTGTTAACTGCATTAAGCACTACCATAATTACTTATAGGACTAGCATAAACAGTTTTATATACTTCGTTCTGAAGGTTCAGCAACCGTATGGGATGTTATGAAATCCAGTGTCACATTAGTATCATCTTACCTATATTATATGTTCTATGTTCCTCAGATAGAAACGATGTTTCACTTTTCAAGGCCACTCGAACAAATTCGATAAACACTAGCTGTGCATAGATTGGGCACACTGCAAAACACCACCGGTTAGTCACTTACAAAAATGTATGCATCGTAACAACATTTTCGTATTACTCTTTCAACTTGTATCGGTTACAATGAAGGTGCAAGCTATTAGCAACTTATCTCGAACATTTTCTTGAATAATTGAGCATCCCGGTACCACCACAACTACATACATATTGTCCATAGGAAAACGTGGATCTAATACTCATACAGGATCGTCAGTTGACACGGAAAAATACACGCCAAGTGTGGCGAATGCAACTTGGTAGCCTACTAAACCATCCTACTAACATTGATTAGGTGACCGTGAAGAGCCTGTCGCAACAGGACATCAAACCTTCACTTGCCCTCACCCCGGATTTGCAAGAGTTGCAGAGAGCGATTGGTCCACTGCGCAACAGAATGGTTGCAAGCGAGGATGGACTGCCAGGTGAGATTCTGAAGAACGGCGGATTTGCATTAGAACGCGCTTTGCTCCAGCTGGCTCACTCCATCTGGAAGCACGAGTTGATGCCGCAAGAGTTCAAGGATGCCCTTATCGTACAATTGTTTAGAGATAAAGGTAGCAAGCAGTGCGCCGACACCTATCAGGGCATCAGTCTTCCGAGCTGCACAAGCAACGCGCTTGCCAGAATCCTTCTGAACCGCCTGAATACACAAGTCTTGGAGACAAATGTTCTCAAGAAGCAATGGACATTCCGGGCGAGTCGGCGTGTGATCAACCTGGTGTTTGTTGCTCGATAGCTTCAGGAGAAATGCCGGGAAGAGGAACCAGACCCTGTATGCCCTTTTTGTGGCATTCACCAAGGCATCTGATCCCTTGAACCGCGAGGCGTTGTGGACGGTGATTCGTAAGTTTAGACGTCCGAGTAAGTTCGTCAGTATGAATAGATTGTTGCATGCGAGCATGAAGACGAAGATGTAATCGTGTGGATCGACCTCTGATGATTTCGACATCGTCACTGGCGCGAAGCAGGGTTGTGTTCTAGCCCCAGCCCTGTTTAGTTTATATTTTACTGCCATGGTGAAAGTTGCTTTCCAGGACTCTGGAGAGGACGGCAGTAAGATAGAGTACCGGATGGACGGGCGCCTGTTGAACAACCGATGTTTCGGCGCCCCAACCCGGTTACACACCTCAACGATGCGCATGCTTCTGTTCGCAGATGACAGCGCATTGTTGGCACACAGTGAAGAACTGCAACTTCTGGCGACGGCTTTCGTGTCCCCGGCACCCAAGTTTGGGCTGGATATCAACACAAGTATTACATTCACTTCCTTTCAGCACCCGGTCTAGGCAGAATTCGTCGGTGACTGCTGGAACCTGATTATGTGTCTAGCACCAGTCCATCCTTAAACAGTATATCAACCCTCTCCAGGCGATTCCCTTTGAAACACTCAGCGTGAGTTGAGTTTCCGTTTGAGGAACTCATTGTTGTAGGAAACACAGCTTGGTAGATTCTCAGCCTGAACTAAGCTGATGTTCTGAGCACAAGCCAGTCGGAAACTGCAGCTTGACCCTCAGAATTACTTCACAACTACCTGAAAATTAAAACTACTGTTGTTTGAAAGTCAAAATTTGTCCTTCTAACACTTGCTGACGGTTACACTTCCTGCCACGTAAAAATAGCCTCATAATCCTTTGTGACTTTAAGCCCAGACTCTTTGGATCCCACAGAACAGTACAGTTGTTAGGGGTAACTACAGGAAACGTACAGAACCCAGTTTGTCTCAAGATTGTAGCATAATAAAATTTGCGCTTTAAAATAACACAAGTTGTGTGCGTTTAACAGTCGAAATCTGCCAGGCACACCCAACTGGTTTCCCGGTTGTTGGCAATCATCAAGTTTGCCTACTCACCCAAATCTGAAATAGACAGCACAAACAGGTCGCAAATGGTTTATTGACTACAAATTTCTGCCACTGCAAACCCTCCGGATACACAAAACCGATTAGTGGCACCAACCATGAAGCTGGCCATGTGTTTCCGTTGAATGTCAACCACTTAACACGTGCTATCTATGTCACGTTGTCCCGTAAAATTACTCTCCTTTAACCGATTATCCTTCTGAATTGATGATGGCCAATTACCAGCGCGGAATTATGGATTTACCAGAGCAAAATTAACATGTCGCTGTGTGCTCTCCTAAATGACATTTGCCTTCTCATGTGAGTGTTGCTCTAATGCGGATCTGTCTTAAACTTCCTGTGTACTCTGCGCACTGCCTAACGTAGTGTGAGTATGTGAGTGGATTTACAGACTCAAAATGATAGACTAGGGCCTTGAAGCGGACTATATTTCTGCACATTTCCTACAAGTAATCACGACATAAGTATCGGACTACGGACTGTGCGGGGTCTGCAATAACCAGCAAATTCTTCTTACCAGTTAAGTCATCGGATGTATAGTTGTGGTTCACTGAATACGCATAACTGATGAGGGCCATAACTCCGAAGCCGGTCATTTGCTTCCAGAGAATTTCGACTAATGAACACATAAGTATGCCAATATGATTGGAAAAATTAGTGTACAACCATGGTTTTGGAGCAGATTGAGGTTCTGCATCGTTGTTACAAACGTTCGTGGCAATGATATGCTAAACTTCAGATTACATTAAATCTCAGCTGAACAGAAAAATGGTTGGAAGCTTGCTTGAGGTGTAAAGATTCCCATGCATTGCATTTCACCTAGAAAAACGTTTTGCAACCTTGTGGTGATCATTCCTATAGACAGAAAATTTCTTCTGAGCTGAAGCAGTTAATCATCATCATTATCGCTATCCCTACCATCCAGAACAGTGCATCACCAGCTAATCTATAGACTTAACGACCAAACAACCATGAGAAAGCAGGCAGCAGGATGACAAACACGACGTTAAGTATACAAAGATGATACGTTTAACACCACACTCTCACCAGACAGCTCAGTTGCCGGCAAAAGATAGACGGCGTTCGTGAAGTGGCCTTCTCGTGAGTTCCACCCTATCGCCTCAATAATTACACTCAGTTCACGTACAACATAACCGAATAACAAAAGCTCTGTCGCTAAACTCGACCATTCGCCATCAACTTTAAGGTATTCAGTCACCGCTTCCGTTCGTCATACGGACTCTAGTGTTGGGGAGATATACCCGGCGTACCGTGGTCAAGTTACTATCTAACGTTAATCTGTTTTGAATGCCAGTCTACCGCTTGTCGGCTTCCAGTCGGATAAGTTGGTTTAACTGACCTCTTTGAAGTTCGGTGGCATCTATCAGATCGCCACAGACTCATCAGTATATGAAAAGAAGACTTGGTTCATCCATATCAAGAAGGACAATTGCGTCCACTATGCTGTTCTGTTTGTATCTCTCAGAATATGGTATTCATTTACACAAAACCAGATGGAGCGTGTGAGCTTGTGCGGAAATCGATAAGTCAAAGTAATACGAGTGTTCAACTGAAGTTGCCTAAGCAAGTGCTACTTAAGGACCAGTGTACTCACCTAAATGTGCTGAGAGTGGACAGCAGGTGACACTGTACTTGCACCTCTGATGCGCGTCAACTGAAGGATAGTTGCTCACCCACTCTAACTTTTGTGCAACAGCTCATACTGTGTTTTCACGTTCTTCGACTACTAATAATGCGACCAAGTGTGTCCGATAATCACTTACGGAACCAACCTACTAAAAATGGGTAGAAAATGAAAGTCATTCACATTTGATTACAGCCTTTCGTGCAGTTGGACTACTTACAGAAGAACCGTTAGTCTGTGAACCCGTTCTTATTGAGCGAGAGGAAGAGAGTTTGGGCTAGCAACTTCAGTCAATCGGGCAGTTCCTGTATCTCATACGAGTATGATCGGATGACCTGAACAGCAATCTGTTACAACGCGGAACGACCAACCGAATACAATTGAGCTGTAACGATCCCTACGACGCAGTAATACTGTACGCGTTGTAGGAACCCCGAAGAGCTGATACCCAAGCCGACTGTGAAGGAAAAAACACTGGTCTTCAGCAGGAGAGCTTTTACCGTCTAAATCGGGAGACAAATTACAAGCGGAGCTCTTGCGTATTTATAGCACACCATGCGACCTTGTGAATAATGTTCAGTGAAGCATATGAAAAGCGTTTTAGGTCATAAACCAGCAAACCAGCCTCCAGTATGTTAATTGGCGCGAGAAGTGAAAAAGATGGTGCAATAATGGCGTGAAAAAGACTAATTCAAATTTACAAAAGTAACAAATGTTCATTACAGGTTAACTGGACAGTTTTTCAGGAGGTGTTTGATATCCACAACACATTCACAATAAAATGTGGCTGAGCGCTGTAATGTGATTAGTTGGTTGTTTGAAATGTGAGTTACCAGCTCACTAGTCAAGAACGTGAGTAGTGAGATAGATTTGGATCTTATTGTGGTAAGAATATGTCCCGCGAGACAGTTCCACCAACCACCAACCAGTATCACTCTGTCGTACATTTTCAAATGCTACAAGCTGGCAAGTTTGTCGACATTGTAATCTGCATTCAAACGCGGAAGGTGCTCACTTTGCGCCGAACCACTCCCGGACAGTTGACCAATAACCCTGAAAATCACAGGACGTTAACTGGTACTATCAGGCAAGGTCAAGCCACCAGCAAATCACACGTCAAACTACTTAAATGACGAAGCGAAATCACCGATGGTGAGTGATCAGGTACACTGTTGCGAACTGTGATCATAGCAGTTCCGAAACTTGAATGAAGTGTCTGTGTAAAGAAAATCAAAATTTCCTTTTTGCATGTGTGTTGCAGTTAGGCTTGTTTGTATGCCATGAGTGCAGTTACCTTTAACATCTCTTTGGCCAGTGTGAGGCGGTTAGGCGGAAGTTTCAGTTTGATCGGAAAATTTGTTTTAATCTAAGGTTGTCACGTACTAGCATGATTTTGACAATCATGGTCAAAAACCACCTCTGAGCCATACCGGGTGATGTTCATTGATCTGTGTAGATAGACTCTGTAATCTGTCGTACCATATTGAAATACTTTGTACGTTAACATGGATTAGTCAAAGAAAGGTTATTTGTCATCTTAACCTAATGTCTGCAGAGAGATGGAACCAAACCGGCCATATCCTACTGCCATCAGAAGATCCGTCTAATAGTTTGATGAGGCTAGATGTTGTCTCTCTAACACAAAATAACCGCTCAACAGCAGTAAAAAGTGTGCCGTTTCCTTTCTTCGTTGAATGATCCTGTTTCAGTTACCACTACGACTGAATTTATCATAAACCGTCCGCCGTTATCTTCACTTCTTAGTCGAGTGCACACCAACAGTCACCTTCTATTGCTTACCAGTGTGACATGAAATAACCATATTTCAACAAACCGGTTAAACTCGGCTTCAAAGGTTATGTCTGTGGATCACTTGAGCTTGTTTGTTCAGATGGTCTCCGTTTATCATTCCAGTGAAAATTACGTGGGTTTTGTTGAACTTTTGTAAACTATTCCGCGAACAAATAATACGTACACCAATGCGCAGTAAGTTCTCTTTAGTTGAACGTATTATAAACGCTGATGTTTCCCATTGTACACTTGTTCCGTTTCATTCACCGTCAGTATTAGGATTAGTGTACTCTGTCTATCCACTGAATACGTCAAGTTAAAAATTGTCCTGTCCTAACATATATTCTATCATCTTTTGTCCACAGACGCCGTTTTATCACTTTTTTTTCTATTTCGGTTTGCATTAGTTATCCAAAAGACTCATGTGGGAGAATCAGACATTCGCAATGTGGACGATTTGTATGGTGAATTATTTGAGTAGCACACATATGTCGAGCAGAACACCCGAGTGTGTACAGGATGTGATTGCATCCATACCAACATACTGTCATCCGAAAGATTCATACATTTGGTTGGGTGGGCCGGTAGCCGAACTGACCAATTTTTGTTCCTCGGAGTGAGTGAGATTCAAGGTCGTTGGAAAACTCCCCATTCGGTAGCCACGACCTAACAACGTTGCGAACTGAACATATATGAGCCAACAGGCCTTGGGTTGGTGCCAAACCGCTATGAGAAAAGGCCGGAACGTGACGATCCATTCAAAATTTATACACAGTAGATTAAACAACTTACGTTTGAAAAGCTTACAATTCCCTGACGTTAGCGGTCGCTGTAAGCCTACGTCCTCCGAAGAAGGGTCCATGTGCACCTGACCCCTGCAGCGTCCGTGACATTATGTTATCCATGACTGACTAAGTCCGTGCGAGTAGAATTTGGTGTCTGGCACCATACTAGAAATGGAGTGAAATGTTCTCGTTAGTGCCAAACTTTCTTATCACTTATTTGTTAACGAATTGCCGCAATTCTATTGGCAAGAATATGCACTACTGACGAGTTCTAATGAGACCGAAACTCGAGTTTACTGCTTCTTTTCGAAAGAAGTTGCCTGGAGAGTCTACCTGGATACGAAAGCTGCGGGTGATTTTTAACTTGAAAATTATAAGGAAGTTTATGTAACAGCTAGCCTATACTCCTATTGGATAAGTAGAGCTCTTCAGTTTTAGCCTGTCGCCTTTGCTGTACACATTTGGTGAATGGGACAAGTTGTTCAAAGCCGCTTGTGCATTGAGTGTGGCGAAAAGACAGGCCTAACTGAAAGGTTGGGTTAGGGTATCCAGGTTGTATTCACGGGTTAATACAGCGTGAACGTTGTCCACGAAACTTCAATACAATAACATTTTACTGGTGGGGCTTTGCTGAAGATGATTCAGTTAGCAACTGAGGATGATTCGGTGTAGTTGAGTGACTGGGTGCCCCATGAAGATTCCATCAGTGTGGCCCTAAAGAGCGTTTGGATTAACTTTATACGCTGAAAGTATGGCGTACAGTCAAACTCATATATCCAACTGTTAATACTTCACTTTCTGAACCAGAAAATACATAATACTTTCACCAGCACCCATTATTTCAGTGTAAACTGATGATAAATCCTACCAAAAAAATATTTGAGTTCTTCATCGCCTACATTGACACGGCTTATTTATCAAATTGCTGTGTAAGACAAGTGAATGTCCGATTGGTGTTACTCATATACCGCCGAAATCCTCAGTGGCTATTATGCCTTCACATATAATGACACAAAACGTACAATTGAGATAAAAGTTAATTTTCAAATGCATATCACCAACGCAGACATACTGGTTGATTCAATAATAAGTCGGCCTTCTAGTTCCCTTAAGAGGACATTCATTGCAACCAGAACACAAATTGTGTTCACTGGAACTCCGTGTTAAGTTTAAAATCTGTAGGATAGACGGTTGGTCCATGACTAATCTGTGGTAATTTGCTCGATTGCCTGAAATAGTTCAACAAACTGAGCGAGTCGTACAACGTGGTTCCTGTCTAACTAAATAATACCAAATCATGCGGCCTATCTGAGGACCGGTGAAAAAAAATAAATTAGTGTGGATCAGCTGGCTAATAAAACAAACACCATGTCAATATAGCAAAATTCATTTCCAGCCAAACTACAGCCACTTCTGAGGTAGTCAGAATCAGTTCATCTAATCTGGCTTTTCGCGGGCTGAAAAATCCGCTCAGTAGCTCCAGTCGCTTTGTTCGATGTTCACGTAAGTCAAGTGACACCCCAGTAGACTTCACCGACATGAAAAAGAAACGAAATAACAAGCAAGACCGTGGACTAGTAATAAAATAATTTCACTTTGAATTGTTGTGAACAGAGTGTAAAATGATGGGATTTCATCAACAGTATTTGCTTCACACTGTTCTGCGACACATGCAAACAACTGAAAAATTTCAGGTCCACATATATACCTATACCGAAAGTAGTTTGAGTTGGACTGCTTCTTGTAGAATAAGCATAAGTATCCTGCAGACTTATTAATTGCTTTAGTTTAACTACATCTAAATGAAGATAAATAGTAAACAGAAAGGTTTGAAATATTTCATCCATGTGAGCACGTGGTCACCTAACTCATTTCTCCCGGGTCGTTTACCCAGCTTTTCAGTTAGTTATTTCTAATTCTGGTTTTCATTCGTTTGTTCTTGAATTTAAGAGAGCAAAGTGTTTAGCAATGCGTTTACAATACTTCCAATTTTAGGTTCATATTATTGCACGTTTGAAAAGTTATTTTGGCACTCCGCTTGTACTGAAAAGTGCTGGCAAGTTTTAGAACGCGTACTTCTCCGATAATTTCATGAGAATACTACATTTTGGTATCATGATTGTTGACCAACATACGCACTCTGTGAACGACGGAAAGACTGTCTATTCGTGTCCGACAATACCAACAAGTAGGATTCTCCACTGATGTCGTGTGAAACGTAACAAACGCACTTATTTGGAAAAGGCCAATAGTAACATGTAAGATTTCTTGCGCAATGATATTTCGTCTGCATCTCATCGGTTACTTTTGCGAAATTAACATACACTTTATATTGTTGGGGGGCAAGCAGCTAGGCGAAATCAATCTAGAAATATTTGAAACATTCTCTGAAGAAAATCAACAATATTGTCGGTTTGAAATGCAAGATAGCAAGGGCAACAGCGAAAGTCATGTTCCTGAGACAGTGCATTGAGAATGACCGGTATCCGAAGGAAGATTTCAAGTCCCTGCGACGATGTAAATTGAAGCCAACATCTGAGCACCTGAAAGGTGTTGCTGAGTCCCAACTGCAAACGCTACGCTCTAAAATTATGAATTTCAAGGTTGCCCACTCTCTATTATTGCCAGCTGTTGACGATTTGAGTTTATTCTGCCGCATCAAGTTTTACAATTATTGTAAGCAGACTGTTGCCTAGGTGACCAGGAGACAGACTAAGAAGAACACACTGTCGCTCTCTACTGAACAAAGGTTGTCTAATTTCTCGAAGAATTTGGACAAATATGTGAAGAATTTTTTCGATATTGTTCTAAACAGAACCCAAAAAAGCGCTATCAGTCGGGTTGAAGTTCAGTATCCCACCGCAAAAGAACCATCCGGTTAACGTGCAGACACAATTTGAATGTCTACATAACCAGCTCAAGTCGCTAGAGGCCACTTCAACTGACGCTGCAGCTTGGTTTAAATCTAGGTTAGTTGATCTCGCCCATCAATATCAATGAACACCTATCAGCCAGCAATGCTTGCTAAGTAAAGAACACTAATCAGCCTAAAGAACTTCGCAAAAATACAGAAATGATTATTTTAGCACCAGATGAGGGGTCTGGAGTGGTCCTGTTGAATCGTGCAGACTGTATCAACAAGATGCAATCTATTCTGTCAGATACGTCAAATTTCGTTATCGATGAATATCAAACAGATGCGCTGCAGAGTGCTGTATGTCAGAGCAACCGTACGCTTAAAAACCTACATCACAAAGGATTGACCGACCAAACTAATCTTAATATGCCGTCTCCCAAAGGCACTGTGACTCAAAGAATGTATGGTCTTCCTAAAACACACAAACCTGGAGTGCCTTTACGACCAATACTATCAATGACTGGCTCACCATACCACCGGCTTGTCCAGTGGCTGGTCAGTCTGATTGAACCCGTGAGATCCAAATTGGCTGTGCACAGCCTAAGGGACACTTTTAAATTCGTGGAACTGATCTCCAGCGTCAACGTCAAACACCAGGTAATGACTTCTTTTGATGTTGAGTCACTATTCACAAATGTTCAACTTGACGAGTTTATCAATATTGTTTGTAATCACGCCACTGAACGTAAGTTGGCACTCGGTACTCCCATCGATGAGTTCTCGAAGCTGCTGAAAATGTGTACATCCAGTATCCAATGTGTGTTCAACGGCACCTACTACAGACAAAATAGTTGCAATGGATAGTTCATTAGGACCCGTGCTAGTTGACATATTTAATGGTCACTTAGAACATTCTGTGTCCACTGAAATTCGGAACACGTTGTTTGATAAACGATACGTAGACAATATTTTTTTTGTATTCGACGGTCACTGGCAAGTAACAGCCTTTCATGAGCTGTTAAATGGTTTACATAACAAACTAGCGTTTACCCTTGCATTTGAACAAAATGAAAGGATATCATTCCTTGACGTTCTTTTGAAAAGACGCGAGGATGGGTCACTTTCCAGAGGTATCTACCGCAAGTCCACGTGGACAGGACAATATCTGCACTTTAAGAGTTTCACACCTATTGCCCAAAAACGTGGCCTCGTTAGGACTTTGCTTCACAGAGTTTGACGTATTGCGACGGAGGATGAGCTAGAAAGTGAACTGATGTTACTGTACGAGACTCTTACAGAAAATGGTTATCCCAAAAGGTTTATTGAAAAGTACTCCACTCCACAAACAACGCCGGGTTACACCCATTACTGTTCCTCGCAAGCCTGCCTATCTAACTCTTTTTTTTAAAGGTGATAATGTTTCACCCTGATCAAACGCCGTTTAAGTGCAGCACTCAAGCGCATATACAACGCCGCCCGACTGGTCTACGTGGATGAAACCACCCGTGTTCCAACTACACCTAGAAGGACCTGGTGCCCCTTTTCGCCCAATCCAATATTGCATACACGTTTGATTGTGTCTGTGGAAGCAGGTACGTCGGCAGAACCAGGAGGCACCTCGACAGACGTATCAAGGAACACATACCGAAATGGCTTTTGAATTCGGGGGTCGGTTGTGCCGTCAGTGCCATTACAAAACACCTTCTACAGACCGGCCACTCAGTGGACCCTAGAGCGGCTTTCAGAATGTTCTTTAGACCGAAGCTAAAGCAGGCTCTCAATATTGCGGAAGCTGTCGCAATACATCGACTGAATCCCTCTTCATGTGCTCAGAAACAGTTGGTGACTAACTTTTCACTATGTTGTTAAGAATGCAACTGGTACTTTTTGTACAGTATTTTAGCTCTCGTTTGTTTTCTGTAGATTTTTCTAACTATATCTGAACTTCGCCACTCAATATGTGTATGTATCTTCAACCACCCCCTTATTGCATCAAAATTATCAATCAGTTGCATTTTGCTGCTTCCGCTTTAGTCATCTGACTGACTGTTTCAAATATTTCCAGATTGATTTCGCCTAGTTGCTTGCCCCCGAACTATATAAAGTGTATGCTAATTTCACAGAAGTAACCGATGAGATGCGAACGAAATGTCATTGTGCAAGACATCTTACATGCTGCTGTAGGCTTTTTTCAAATTTATCGATGGGAACCATTGTTTCAAACGCACTTACCATTCATTTTAAATTCTCCTGTGAGTTACCAAGAAACCTCCGTCCAAAGTTAAGTGGATTTTTGCTCTCTTAAATGAACAGAACGAGTGTGCATCTATTTCCAAAAGGTGATTTGATTGGTATATATACAGTATTCAAAAACTTCTACTCCGACACTCAATCAGCGGAAAAGTTGTCATTTACATTCTTTGGAATTCAACTTTGTGGCTCGACATATTTTACATTTCCTAGGGTGAAATGTTTGCTCATTTGGTGTACCACTTAACATTGCATCTTCGTTCGCGCTGATGTAAAGCCAGTAATTTCCAGTATTAATTTATCCATACAATAATCACTACCATAGACATACCTTTTGATTAAAGCATAACACTTGGAGGCCGAATATTAAATATAACAGATAATGTTCTGAGCCCTTCAAGATGTTTTGTTCCTAGCCTTAGTTTGTGATCGTTACATATGAAATTAGATACGACATTCTTACAACACCACTGTGACTATTTGTTCAAGCAATTTCGGGTTTTAACATACACTTGGGGAAGTATTCCACATGCTCTGCTTTTGGGTTGTTCATTCTTGTCGTACGTTGTCTATCAAACCAACAGACAGTTCTTAGTCATGCACTTTGCTATATGTTTATAGCTCTAGGTGAAAATAAACACGTGTACAAGTATACGCACAAGTACACAGAGAATGGTTCCTCAGTTCCACACGTGATTCCCACATGAGGTGAATCCATGCTCTTCACAACAGTCCTCGAACGAGGTTTCAGAAAAATTCAGTAAAATCAACCAGTATCTGACACACAACCCAGCAAAGTGGTATTCTGGCATTTTACAAAGTGAGTGTGTGTGTGTGTCTATGGCTGTGCGACTGTCCCTCATGTACTGCAAGAAAAACATCGACAGTCGTGAAAGTATACTATCGAACGGACAGAATCACCTGTACCCATATTTATCCAAATAATTCGGCGGACAATTTTGCCTTGTAAGTCTGCGCGTGCGTTGTTCTTGAACGACCATAGTTCGTAAACTTTTAAAGGTAACATTTCCAAACATTCATACTTGTCTAAACACGTCATGATTGACAATTTTTCAAAACTTCTTTCTTGATTTAAAAAACTTACGCAGAATTTGCAGTGCACTGAGTTGAATGGACTATTTTTGCTCTTGTGAGACAGTAAAAAGTATGGAGACTTCGTATATTGTTGATTGAATGTCTGCATTAGGCAGACGATGCACGACTATTCGAAATTAATTGTTTTGTGAGTAAAAACTTGACGAAAACCACCCCAAGTTGTCGTGTCCACAATACAATAACAAGCAACAGACTGATGAAGTTATCAGTGGACTTACAAGTTTACAAAGACAAACGGGTGACTGAAGTGTACAAAATATAACATTCTGTTACCCTACTTGACCAATTCAGACATCTTTGGATGTCTATTTCGCATATTCGCCTTTAAGTTCATCTAGCATTCCCTGTACTTCGTTTGAGATCCTATGTGTGTCAACATCGATCAAATCGAGCAGTTTACTGTTCGAAAGGCAACACGTTTAGCACTGTTCCCTTTTCAGTTTGTATCATTAAATTTACGATTGTAGCTTAACCACCTATGTTACGTGAATTACAGAATAATGAAACCGTCTGTATTATACCATTGCTTGACGTTTCTTCTCGATTTTTTTCACGTATCTTAACTCATAACCACAAGTATCATTTGAGTTCTCATGGCTAGTTACTCAGCTACGGTCTCTGTAATGTTGTTAAGTGCAACACATTTTCAGTATACGATCAGTCAACTGCAGGGTGCTTATAGACTACCAGTAAATCGACGATAGAAAACGATGATGAAACACTGGCTCTAAATAGCCCTTCATGGATCTGGGAACCAAATTAGTAAACGCGCGTGTCCACGAGCGGCATCTACTTACTGGTTACCAGCACTTCGTTAACTGAGCCTGTCGAGTTTCTTTGTGATTTTAACACAAAGACATCTGAGAATTTGCTAAAGCAAATGTAATTATTTTGTATACGAATGAAATTTACCGTAGGAAACTGATGGCGTCAAGCCGAACAATTTGTCTTGTCTCTTGTCAATCAGCACTTTCACGGATAGGGGTGAATAGGTAGCACAAAGTAAGATAAAGATCAGTTACGCTGACGTAATATTTGCCACGAATTCCACGGTCAGCGTCGAGAGCTAGTGGGGGCAACATCACTGATATCTCACTTTTAGTTGTAAACATCACCAAGAAGTTGGTATTTCGTGCTCGTCTCCTCTTCGATCGTCGATTAGTTTAGTCTGTAGCACGTTGGGTACAACAGAAGGCACAACAAAACATATTGCTTGGTCGCGTTAAAGTGAATTCCCATGCTTTTGAAAAATGTCCCTAGCTAAACTGCGTCAGTGGCGCAGAAAAAGAAGTGTATCAGAATTCAGTCAGTGATTCAGTGAAACTCGCAGATTGAGAGACTCATCGAGTAGGTTCACTGTCATGTATGACGTCCAGTTTTTTATAGTCATGATTTCGTTGCACTTCCTTTCACGTGGGAATAAATTTGGCATGTTGACCTATGATTAAACTGTCGTCCGCCTCATCGGTTCAGGTTGTTCGTATGTCAGTCGTATTGACGCACCTACTCAAACCGTCGATCGCTCTCTCAGTTTTGTGATCAATTACCCATACTCGATATTTAGTCAACTCTGACCTCTGCATGTGTAGGGGGTGTCAGTCGAATAACGACGATTATTTGACATCACGGCCTTTGGATGTCTTTGTTCACAGCTATGACGTCTTGTACACCGTTTCAACAGGCCGATAAGGCTACCTAATATCTTGCATATCAGGCCAGCATAATTAGTTTATGTTGTCCATTTTTCAGGCTCCTTTAACTGAGCTCGTTTCAAGTCACATTAGACAATGGTCTTAAGTTCATTCACTTCTATTGGCTCAAAGATGAGGATAGCAAATATTTCGTGACACAGTTGTAAAACAACGCCGTATGCGTTCATTATTTTCCCGTTCGAAATACATGAGCACAACTCAAATGAAAGCTGGTTAAGCCATCCCGCGAAATGAGCACATTTCAAGAAATTTGCACCCCTATTGGATGAAATTACAATCCATGGATGAGTGAGAGAGATTAGGGAAAGCAAGTCATTTCTGTTTCTGCCATTTGGCTGGCTCCAACTGTCAATGCGATTGTTAGGGGAGATCTTTTGACCTCTAACTAAACGCAAGTGAACATACCGGTTAGCACTAAGTCACAGCAGTGATCAGAGTATGCTGTTCAGGCAGTTTCATCCACCTGCAATTTCTGCCCACACTAGATAAACGTAAGATGTACCAACTGGTGTATAGTGTGATGAATGTGCATTTGGAATCGAAGGACAAGCTTGCGTTGAAGATTCTCACAAGGACCACACAAAGGACAGTATGAAACGGACCCAGGTTGAATAATTCCATGATGTGAGTCTCAAGCTTTATCAACCGTAACCTTCTTCAGCGTCGTACAAAGCCTATCGAGGTTACACTCAATATAGTTATCTAAGTGTGATTTGGCCACTTTAGTGGGGAAGGAAATTTCAACCTAGAAATCAATAACCTGGAAAAGTGCCACTTGTTTGGGCTTAAAAATCATGATTACCTTTAATAACTAACCAGCGACACGCGTACTTTGGCGCATTGTGGGTCTATTTTACGCGATCGGCGACCGAACGGAACTTTCTGGACAACAAGTAGAATGTCGGTTCACATGTTAACACGGATAAGTTTCTGTTACGATTTATCATATTATGTTCGAAGGACGAAGTAATCTTCTAGCAAAGCTGTCTTAGCAATTGTGCCCTGAATCCGAATATATGGTTGAACTGACTATACTATAGTCGTGATATAGACATAACCGAATGTCTCTAAGGTACATCCGTTCATAGGTACACAAAAATGTTGCGATCAATCGCTTAACAGCGGGGTTGAAAGATGTTACCAGTCCACAGACTATGATAAGTTCAGTCCAACACATTTCAGTTTACTTCTGAACACTATATCAGATCTGTACCGTGTATGTTGAAAAAAATGCACGAATAAGTACTTCTCGGTGGTTTTTTCCTAGAGACCACCAGGGACGATATGATCTTTTAGCTTTGCTATTTTGAGTCAAGAGTCCTAAGCACCTTCTCACTATTGTGACTTGTTGTAATCCCAGCCAGTGAAAAACATATTAGACCGTATGTAATGCGCTTTACGAGAATATGCGAAATAATGACAGCATCCAAACTTATGTGTTCTGATTTCCCTGTCTGAGCATAACAACGAGACAACGTACAAAAATTCCCTTTAGTTTGAACTAAACACTCCGTTTGCACCTATCCATATCAGGTTTATCAAAAACCTCGTCCGGTGTACCGTACCACCACCAAGAGCTAGAAATTTTTTTAAACGAATCGAAAAACCGCACAGTACGAAGAATACAGAAGTAGTACTCTTTCATATTCATACTTTTAATCAAAATTCGTTTAATTGCTACCTATTCACATGTACACACTATTATTTCGGAATATGTGAAGACTTTCACGAACAAGTACAACAGTTCACAATCGGTTATGTATAGATGAGGTAGCATCCTCATAGAGTACGCATGTAACCTCTCAAATTGTCATACGCACATTTAAAATAAAATCCGAATTGATAGTTTAACCGGTAACTTTTTTCTGTCTGCTTTGGAAGGTAAGTGAAAAAGTATAAAATATTATTCGTTGATTACCTGCATACATGTCTTTGTGATATATCAATGGAAAATGTTCCATTTTTGACTACACACATGTACAGCTTCAGAAATGATGATGAGGCATGGAATTCGTCGTCACATGAAAGCAAAAATTCAATCATTGTAATCTGTCCCGCTATCTGTGTCCAGCTTGTGTTTGCTGCCTGGTCGAACCAGAGTCTGTGAACGGGATCTTGTAGCCGATCTTTGGGAATCCCATCTTGTTGCCCCAACCATTCGAAATGGATCTATTGGTTGCTGTTTGCGAAAACGGGAAGGCAAAGTAGTCATACGGTATGTGGTGGAGCAAACAGAGTCAGATGCGGGCGAAATAACTTGACTGCCGTATCCTCTCCACGATGGATAGTGGACTGCACACCAGCTCTCTTTCCTATTCAGCCGTTGCTCACGTTTTAAACTGTTCAAGTACTTGTCGGTAGTAGAATTTAATTTGTAGAAATTTGGAAGTGTATACGGAGAGCTAGATTCGGTTGTCTGATCCGAATGCACAGAATCGGAAGTCCGATCGCTGCTATCACTCTGTGCCCCATTAATGTCGTCAGTCGGGCTGTCACGTTCACTATACTCCTCCGGTCTTAATGACAAACCTGGGTTGAACACCGAACACTTCGAACTGCCTACGGAAAGGACCACTGGAGATTTAGTTATATCACATTTTAGTTCACCTCTGTGTTTCATTACACCACGAAATTTCTGATGTGAATTCCGAGGTGGCATGGCGTTGACAGGGTATTTTGATGGTGGAGAGGAATGACTGGAATACTTGAGTTTGTGACTGTTTGAGCGAGAGTACATACTGGCGGTACTTCCCGGCTGTGAGGAATAGTCCATTTGGTATTCTACCTTATTTTCATAAAGGCTGGAGTTCAAAAGTTGGTGTACACATTTAGTCCGCGTGTTCATATCAGAGTCACTTGACACCGAACCGTCATCCACATCATCCGAATAGTTCACAGGTGTTGGATTGTCTGAAAATTGGGAAGACTGGGTGCTTTTAATTGGCGACTGGGTAGCTGTGTGTTTCTGGTTCGCACAATTAGTCATACTAATGTAAGGTGCGCACCAGCTTTCAGTTGCACAGGATTTGGGAACCGAATCTAGAATGGTTACATGGTAATTAGGCTTCCTGGTCATGACCAAATCTTCAAGTGGATCAAAAGGACGTAGTTTATCTTGTTCGGAACCTCGTTTAACTTCGTCATCTGTTTCGTTTCGTTGTTCTCCTTCATTTTTTAGCTGATTCAACTTCATGTGATCAAATGAAATGCTTCCATGGACGGGACATGGTGTGTTGTATCTTGTTTCGGGTAGAGAGGGAACATTGGCGAATCGATTGACATCCAAAAAACAAGACGCAGGGGCAACTCGAGCATAGATGTGTGCGGGGTTGACTGCAGTTTGGATAACCTTCCCTTGAAGTGAATGATTCTGTACGTACTCGAGTGAGTGGAAATGTGACGTGGGATTTAAGCGAGGAGAAAAGTTAAGGTCAACACTACTTGGTAGACCGTAGATTGATGCAGGAGACTCCAGCCCGTTTTGGGAAGCCAGTCTGGTTGCCAGAAGTACAGTGGGTTCCGGACCATCGCATGAGACAAGTAAGCGATTTTCTCCAGTGGAAACTGTTTCTTGTATGAGTGAACCCCCCAGGTGGGTGAAGCTCTGTTCAGGTTGGGCCAGCGTTGTGACAACTGAATGTGTGTTCACAGGATGCGACATCGAAGTCGGTGAGTCCTTTGTTTTGTCGCACGGATCAATTTCTTTACAGAAATTATCATCACCGTTACCTCTCGCTTTTCGATTTTCGATCTGTGAGACCGATTTGGAACATCCGTAACAACTTTGTAATCTACCGGCCTGTCCTTTCCCGACCCACCGGTACGTTGTTTGGTCTGAGTGCGAACGAGGATCGCAGCAGTAGAAAATTCCGATCCCAATCGAACTCAGCAAAATGAACAGTACCCCGACTCCTACTCCTGCATATATCCAGCTTTGTTGAACAACATTTATTCCAGACAGAAAGAGGCCACCTCCATGTTCAACGAAAACAGTAAAAGTGGCATTGATCCAACTTTCATGTCCTTCGAGTAGACAACTCCAACGTTCAGAATCTGCCACTTCATCGGAAGCAACGTGTAAGGTTGCTAAGTATGTTTCGCCAGTTCTGTGCATGATCATACTTGTGCGTGATGTGTTCTGTATCATTTCGTTATTTCTATACCATAGCACCCGAGTCACGGGATCAGCGTAAAACTCGCAAGAAAATCGAACAGATTTTCCGGCTATCACAGTAACATTCCGACCCTCAGTGAGCATCCTAGGTACACACTTAAAATCCTCTTCCGTCACTTGTTCCCCAAAAATCGGTCGATCTCTCATCATATCCGGAGTGAAGCAAGTTGGTTCGGTCAGTAGCTTTTTGCCGTGTAAATCCAAATGTTTTTGAATATACTGAATCCTGTTCGACGAATGGTGTCGGAACCAAACTCGTAACCATCGTAATTTACAATCACAATGCCAGAGATTTCCACCTAAATACAATTCACTTAGTTCCACCATGTTTCTCAGCGACTGCTCCATGTTCGGTGGTAGATTAGTAAGTTTTGAAAAACTCAGATCCAACAGACGGAGTCGTGGCATATGACTGAACGCATCGGGTTCAATATGCATCGCCGAACTTTTGGTCGACCCTAGCCACAGAGTGTGTATCTGACTTCCCATAGTTAAAGCGAAAAACGAGTCCGGAATCAGATCAATTGGGTTTTCGGCCAAATTCAGGACACGCAAATTTGGTAGGCTGTTTAGCACTTCCTTTGGTAGTCCATTATAACCTAAATGAAGTGAATTGTTTCGTAAACTCAAATGTCTTAAATTGCTTAGTGATTGGAGAGCATTCGTCTCAACACGAACCACACCACAAGACTCAATTTGTAATATTTCCAAATGAATCAGTGGCAACAAACCACTATTAGTTAGCAAAGGAATAAGCCGAAGTTTGACACTCAGATCAACCAAATTAACAGGTAGTTCCAAAGGGATTTGAATTTGACCAGTAGACTCCGAATCACAAATTGCTCTTTTCCACTTGAAATTTTCCTGAAAAAATATATTACATCCCTGAACAGCTTCCACATAACGAATGGTATCAGGTAGACTGATAAATAGCATTAAAAAACACAACTTAGGGGTGTATAGAATGGCGCACGGGAGCGGATTTTTCATTTTCGCGGACAAGTCATTGAGACTGGGTCAAGGCTTTCTATTGATATGTTGCTAGCAGTTTTGAAGCGTACTGCATGGTTCCGTATATGCGACTATACTCCACTTGAACTGATACACAACAGAAATAATCCCAATGTGATGTGCTTGTCATAGGAAAAACCGAAAAACAAGTTCCGCAGCATAGCGTACGATTCAGCTCCCTCAAATTGTGTATCGTGCATGTTGTCTACATTCGCAACAACCAGTTCATTTCGGCCGCCAACATCGATCAACCGCGACAGTAGCGCGTGTGCGAGCGTGTTTGGTTGATTCAACGCCCACGGGGGAAACGGTTCAACGAATCGTACCACGTGTGTGTGTTTGTATGACTGTGTGTACGGTTACGTGGGCGACGACATTGATCGGACGTGGGCAGGAGGCCGGCCTAGTTTGGCGGTTGTTTTGTGGGTTTGGCGGTGCTGCCCAGGTCTGCATTGACAAAACACGGACTGACGTTTGCGCTTTCCTGTTGTAGGCGGCCTGTATCGTCCGCTCGTGTGTATCCAAACCAGCGTGTAGAGCTCACGCTCTTGTGATATCGCCGTTGCTCTCCCAGTCAAAAGTGACTTGGTTGAGCCAATGATCAACTGGAATTGCAAACGGAGCAGTAACAACTATCCTGTGTATGAAGCATGAATGACGTTTGAGAAATGGCACGGCGAATGGACAACGCCGGATGATAGATCACTTCCCCGAATGAAAGTCTGTTCACCCAACTGTCTGTCATTGTACATGTGCACATCCGTGAAAGTGCCTGTGCGTGCACGTTCTTTCGTCCTCTGACTTGGAAACTGTGTGGGGAGTTGGTATATGTTAGATGCGACAACAGCTTAGTCTAGAATGAAGAAGGAGGATATCATCGAAAATTAAAAAAACATGCCACGTTTAAAATGTAGACGGACCTGAGTGCTTACGAATGATGACACGTGATAAACGGTAACTACTGTTACCGTCCCATGAATTATAGCTCAAAAACTTACATCTAGGAGCCTGCAACACTTAGCAGACCAAGATCCATCCACGACTGGACTTATGAATAACTAGCTACACACGGTATTTGCTGTAGCTACCGCAGATACTTTCATGCTAGCATGAATGAATCTGTTGGTTACATTATCATGTCCTACCTAACCCAGTTTCTGTTGATTGCTTATAATCCGATACTAACATTCTAGTACTAGAACACACCCACTCAAACTTTCTTACTCAGTGAATCTCCTCAACTGGATTCATCTGCTGCAAGCAGTTAAGCTGCCTCGTGCTACTAGTTTTACACTAGCGGCTTCAACCTTCAGGAAACTGGATGAGCCCCATCACTTCTGCTTTCGATGAAGTTCATTTGTAGTAGACATTATACAGAGTTGATCTGAAACAGAAAGTGTGGCATGGTGAATTGTCTATCCCCGACGCGACCGCGTTTCTCAGTGACAGGAAAAATGGTAGAGAAGATGATGTAACCCTTTATTTGGGCTATTACCTAACGACCTCAGGTATTCTTGTCAGAATGATACTGAATCTTTTAAAATCAATCTGGCGGGTAGTTAACATCATTCGAAACTTCACTAGTTTGATTGGTTTGATTTACTTGTCTTCTTCTCTGTACGACGATGCCGACACGGCCTTGCACAAAGCTCTGTGTAGATTAACATCTTTAAGTTATGCTCAAACATTCATGACGAGCCATTTTAATCACCGGAAAATAGATTTCCCGAATCCTTTAATCAATACTGTGACATCTTTTTGTGCCGGAGATTCTTTCGAGGTAGCAATGGAAGCTAGACTGTTCCAGCATGCCCATTACCGTACGAGGTGGTAGGTGGGTCAAGCGTCGTCTTGTCTAGACTACATTCTTATCAACGTGGTCGACATGATAGCAAATCATAACATCACGGCTCACTCGGTCATAGCGATCATGGAATAATTGAGTTCAGCTATTTTCACGGAGCTAGACAATATATTTCCCAAAATACAGGTCTAAAGCCTATCAAAAACAAATTTTGCAGGTATGAAGACGCGGCTTTGTAAAGCTGTATAGTACTGTTACTTCACCACACCCAGTCTAGATGCTCACCAGTAGCTCGTCGCTGATGAGGTCTCTGATGACGTTAACGATCACACTTCAGTAAAATGTGCCCTGCCCAGTAGAGAGCCGGGAACTTTACAGAATAGAATCAGACATTTGATTGCACTGAAATGCTCAGCCTGGAACGTGTACCATTTAAAACAAACTGAGGTTGAGTTTTTCGATTACGCCATGTAACGCAATCCTACCACGGCTGTTATCAGAGAGGACCAATTTTATCAACGTGGTCATACTCAAAAGACAAAGATGAGTCCTAAGCATTCATACACTAAAGTCGCAGTAAACACATAGAGTAAGGCTGATATTTCACAAGTGCAGGATTTGGGTGGGTTTACCAATACAGGTGCAGAGGTAGCCAACACTCTGAGTAAATAGTATATACGTGTGCATATCTTCAAATCACGAGTGATTTTTAGGCGCATAGGCAGCAACGTAACTGAATCATCTCAAATTTCAGTGTCACCAACCAGAATCGAGTTAGAGAACTTATTAACACATGAATCGTTGCGTCCAGGCTTGATATCTCCTGTCCTCTTACAAAGTTGCACCATGGAGTTGGCGGAACCAATTACAGTACGTCTCGGTCGTTCCTTATCACCTGACAATCTACCGGAAACTTGGAAACAATTTACAGTCAGACCTATCTTCAAAAGTGCATGCTGAGATGACCCAGCAAACTGTTGACCAATAGGGCTGTTTTCAGTGGTGTCTAAATTACTGGGTAGTTTACTAGACGAATCCCTTCGAGCCAAGGTTGAACACCTTTAACTTATCATCAAAGTGAAACATGGCTTCCTTAGCGGAAACTGGTGCGTCAGGAATCTACTGATTGCTCGTGATGTTCGGACGAAGGCTTGAGACGCAAAGTTGGCCATAGACTTGGTTAACCTTGACGTTTTCAAAGCCCTTGTCCGGGTTGATCATTCCATCTTGTTGGGGAAAATGAATAGCCATGGTGTTGCTAAACGTTTACTCACCTGACTAGAGGAGTATTCGACTAAGCGTAGATTCGACTTCAAAGTGAATGGTCAGTGGTTCCCAGCCAACAACGATATTCCTCAAGGATCAGTGTTAGGATAGCTGTCATTCATTCTCTTCTTTCTCGATCTACTCAATGTAGCCAAATCGCTGATGTTGAACTACGTCGATGAAACAAAGCTCTGGTGAGTTCTGGGGTATCCGAAAGATGTGATGACCTTACAGGACGAACTGAACTACCTAAATCAACGGTGCATGGGGGATTACTTGCCGTTCAATGTCAACAGTTGTAAAGTCATGCAAGTTCGTCACCAGAATGGTACATTGGCAACACAAAGCTGCTCGTGTGAGCATGCAAAAATGACCTACGGAACATAGTAGCAGACAGCTTGATTGTGTCTGCAAAGTGAGCACAACTTAGAGTGATCTTTCTAGAAGCCATTTTTGAAACTCTCCACTCTAAAGTGTTTCCCACTATGCACACCTCCACATTTCGCCAATCTCTGGAATTGAACATATTGGGCTCGTCGTCCTTATCGCGGAGAAAATTTGGCACATACTGAGAGTGTTCAGAGACGGGCCACTAGAAACATTATGGGCCTCAGGAAAACTCCATGCCCGGAAAGACTTTCAAAATTAAGTCAATTCTTAGTGAATTGCAGATAACTCAGGAGAGGCGTTATTCTTGCTCACGAAATACTCGACACCTAGGGTCACCCTTTGGCACGTCTCCTGTTAAATAAGGAGAGACATTTAGGGAGTTACTCGCTGAAATTAAGTAATGGAACAGACAAGTTACTCTGTAGACAGGACTGATTCACAGTTAGGACCTCAACATATTGGAACGCGTTGCCCAACTCTATGGTCAAGGCTGTATCGGCTGAAGGTTCCTGAGCATTGCTTGATCGCCACGTAAGTGAGAGGCAACCAGTACTACAGTTTCCCCAATCGGTATTCTAGCTTGATCTTACAGGTTAAGTACGCGTGTTTGACTGAATATTGTTCCAGAGTTCATTAGTGAAATGAGTGAAGTCGGCAGCTTAATTCAATTTACCTTTGATTCAGTTCCATTCATTTTCCCTTTATACTTATGAACCATCCAACACAATTTTTCATCAACCAACACAGAGATAGAAACGCACAATCGAAGTATTTCTCCCCCCCTAGCAACCTATGAACAGTAAGTGTGTGAAAAAATGTCCTAAGCTTCCAATACATCACTGGTTTGAAATGAATTTGCCAAAAGTTCACGACGTGCAACAGGAAACAGTTGTGAAATTTCGTCAAAAATGCTTAGTTACTTCATGTCACATATGAAGATGAATCACCACTCAGTGGAGAAGTTTAGTATAACTTTGAAATTAAATCTGCCCATTATGATTAGTCTTTGGTCATGTTAAAACTTTTTTCTGTCCTGCCCATGTGAAATACTCTTATCTTTCTAACTAAATGTATCACTAAGAAACCAATCTCACTGCAATACTCTTCCTCTCAACTATTCACGAGGAAGCAAGTCAAACATAAGAAACACATTTCGAATGAGTCATGGCTTGCGAAAATGTCCAGATACATGGTCAATCCATCGGGTTGTGTACTTGATCCATTTGGCTATAGTTCCTCACAATTTTTCAACATAAACGAACATGCTCACTCTTACATATTATTTTACTAGTCTTCAGATCACAATGCAGTCTACTTGTTTTTGTTAGATTTGTTAAATGGGTTGTAACGTAAATTTGTAGGTTCATTTTGTAATAGTTGTTCGACTGTAAGCAACGAACTTACGGCATGGTATCACAGTTGATAGTGACTACCACAGATGAGGTGTGTAGCTGTTTGTTGTGCACATTTCCGTACATATTCTACAGTCCCCTAAAATCGTCGATCAAATCTTGTTTTCAGTTCAGTGGTCGTTATAGGTCTACGCATCGCTCAATAACTTTTCGGATACAACACTTCTTTTATCCGCCTTTAATTAATACATCACTAAGTTTGCTCACTGGCAAGCGCTTACACAATGCGGGATCGGCGCAATCTGTCAAGCATTTCACCATGTGACGCCCAGGTGAGTTTCTGGTAGTGCCTCATGATGTTCACGCTAAACTCTGCACTTCAATAAGGTTCGATTTATCCTCATCTGGATTTACTACACAAGGCTAGTTTAAAGGCAGACCCGCTTGATGAAAACGATCGGAGGGGCTGGACTTCGATGGAATACTTGTAGTAAACTGTTTCCACGCGGATCGGAGAAGCCTGTTATTCAATACTTCAGAGAAAAGAATGACTAGTGATCACCGGATGAAAAACTTATTCGAATATTAATGTATATGTAGCTGTCTGACTGGTACATAACTAGACCTTCATGCACCAATATGTTAACCAAGCCTTTAGTATCTTAGATTTCACTGAGTGTGTTCATGACAAAGTTTCGTGGAATGGAATGATAGTGAGTGTTTTGCAATTTTTCCTGCCGAATGTTTCTGTGATTATTCACAGAACTATCAGAAACGATTGACGAACAAACATAATCTAATGTAAAGGTAGACATTGTCTAGTGTGTTAAGACAACAGACACTTCAAAGTGTTTACTGTATTTAACCAACTAGGTAAAAAGACTGACGAATTTATTCACATTGTTGGCATGTGTAGGATAAACGAGTATATATGGTCAACGCGTGAACAAAATTCAACGGTGGGTTTAGAACATCTGGACTTCGGCTGGATTCGAATCCATGATAGAAACAACATGCCCAGAAACGGCAAGTGTTCTGTCAGGTCCGATATGAACGAATTTGGAAATGGTCGACCACACAGTCTACTGTATTACATGCAGTCCATCAAATGATCTATGAGACTGACTGCCCACGCAGGACTTCTCGATCTGTTCCCGACGAAACCTTCAAACGTCACCGCTAAGCTTTGAAGCGTTGTCACTTATATGTAATGCGGCCGACATGATAATTTCTTATGGGTTCCAATTTTGAAATTTCCGAACTTTCGATATAGCTTTGTACCTTAATGAATAGAACACCTGCCTTGTCTGGGCATGCTGTTTCTCTCGCTGATTCGAATCCAACCGAAGTCTAACTTTGTCGTAATTGGCTCCCTTGCAAACAACCAAATCCACAAAAATATTTATCGGTAACACAATGGATTTTACATATTTTGTGGAGCGCATGTCGTGACTAACTATAAGTCGATGAATGGCCTAAATGAATGCAAATGTGCTTCGCTAGGCTATTGACAATATTAGAACGAACAAATGCAATACAAAAGTCACGCGATACACATAAGTTAAGATAATCAAAAGACTAGGCGCGCAAGGGGTTTTTCATGAGCATTCAGGGTAAGCGTCACAATATTCCGATTTACTAATTTCCTAGATGTACATGTACGGTTAATTTGCGTTTAGGCTGCTGGAGCAAACCCAAAGCTGCGACGTTATTCTAAGTGCGACGAAACTAAAGAAAAGAGGATGAAGAATCCGTGTAGTGTTATCAAGTGATTACGCGGACGGAAAGAAGAGAAGACAGGCAAGCACAAACTTTGACTTGTGTTACAAGGTCACTTTAAGCAATGTGAAAAACTTGCGGAAAGTGATGCAGAAGCGTACTGTGCAGAAGTGAAATTTTGCTTGTTGATAAAATTTATGGAACACTATGTGTACAAAACAATGCAAACCACTGCCAGTCCCGAAGCAGTACCACGAGTTACGTCAGTCTGTTCTATACGTTAACGTCTAACGAACCTTCCAAATCAACGGTGAAGTACTAGGGTTGTAATGAGGCAAGAAAACATTGAAGGAGGTAACAGGATCGGCTGACTTGTTTTACTCTGCCATGTCTTTCAAATGAATTCACTCAGCTTCTGTCAGAACGCAAAGTATCCGAGTTTGCACTGCCATTGTCATCACTACCCTCATTAGAAGAATTAGTGTACACCCATTATTGTAAGTTTTGCTTCATTCTGTTTACTTATTAACGAACAAATTATGTGATAAACAGACTGACTGGGGTGAGAAACATTTGAAAATGTAAGCAATAAATCTCCCACTTGGCAATGCAGACGTTAAATAGAAATTGGATAAATGGAGTACGAAGCAGACGCCGACTTTTATTTACCTGATTAGTGAGATAAACATCTTTGAAAAGCGGTCTGAAGAAAACCCGTTTCTTGAACTCCTTTTAAGTATCTTCTAACCACTGTATTTCACTACGAACGGTTTGGGATCATTATTAGCCAAATGTTAGGGAAGAAAATTTCTTAAGAATGTTGATTATCCACAATATAACTTTGTCTTGATCTGTGTCTCAATGTTTTGTACCGGACTGAAATTGTATCATATGGAAGCGAATCGCATAATACCTCGAGTACATTGATGATTTCATCAACTCGCGATGGATTGAATGTTGTGTTATATCGTCAAAGGCAAAATCAAATTTCTCCACCAGGTATACTTGAGTCGATGATTTCAACAGACTCCGAGATTTGATTCTCTATCATTCCGATAAAAATATCCACCCAATTGAGGCCCGAGAGACAAAACACTGTCCAATTTTCCCATGCGCACTTTCCAAATTCAAGTAGAATTCGGCACGTGAAACGTGGGCTCTTTGAATCTTTCGAACTCAAACGCAAAGAAAAAACATGTAGTCCTTCGAAGATGTGCAATTGTTAGTAAGGGACCTGAACTAGCTGAAACGTTTTTACTAATCTCTGTCAGCTTAAAGCAATAGTTTACAAAATGAGCAACAATTAATGTACGACTAGCGTAGTGAGGACAAACGGTCGCAATATACTACTTACACCACCACTATTAAGTAGTGAGGCGACAGAATGGATCAAAATGGCCGCGGGACGAGTACGGGAAGGATTATTGGAGGGCAGCATCACATATAATAGCCTTTGCGATATGAAGAAACTAAGGAATGACACTCATAGCAACTGGGACGTCCAGAGACCAGTGGAGTGAGCAAATGAGTGTTTTGGTTTGTAGTCCGGTTGCGACGCATAACCAGTGTACTGGTTTCCCCGATTGGATAACTTTGTGCCATTTGTGTTCTCAGTCCACAGCACCACTACTGAGGCTGGTTACCAGTCACCCACCCAGGTTACACAACCGACCGATTACTATTGTTGAGTCCAGAAGGCGGACGACGTAAAGGTTGTCTTATTGGAGAAACCAGTACACTACTTAAGCCTCTCAACGGGACTAAGAACAAAAACACTCATTTGCACACCGCACTATTCTGAGGATGCTCCAGTCGCTTTGGACACCATGTCTCAGTTCCGTCATGTGGCGAAAGTCATTAAATGTCATTCTGCCTTCCAACGATCCTTCTTATATCTCTCCCGTATTTATCCCGCGATCATTTCGATCCATGCGACTACTGAATGGCGGTGTGAGTAGTATGGTGCGACCGTCTATCCTCACTACACTATGAGGTAATGGAATGCCCCTTTTAGTGTGCCTTTAAGAGAACCCACCAGTACTATGTGTTATTGTCCAATGGCATCAAGTATACATGAAGCACTTCGGTAATATATTCATTGAAGTCAATTTCGTGAGCATACGCTACTTGAATAAAAGCTCATTACTGATGTCTCATGGGTGGTTTTGCTCGAAGTTTTTCAAATGTGGGTGTTGTGTTTGTTGGTGATGAAATGCGTTTTCGCGACACATGTTACTAAAAACGTTGCTTGGCTTTAGAATATTAACACCTAACATTCATCCGAATAGTCTAATTGAGTCACACCATCTGGATATGCGGCAACAGTACTTACCTATTGTAGAGGAGAATAAATAGGGTGAAATACAAACTTATCGTAGGAATGGTCAACTTTCGTTAACATTCTGATGATGCGATGTGATCACATTGGACCTGAAGGCGCAGACAATTAAATATTCACTGTAATCCTGAGTTTCATTTCTGTGAAAACCAATCATAATTGTGTTCTTTTGGACTGTTCGGGCGACGAATTATTGCACAAAATATTTGCATCTCCAACCTTGCCCGGAAAAATTACTCTGCTAAAATTATTCTGGTTACTAGCTTCACAGCAAGGTGCAGAGTAGTTCACGAGAAGCGAAGGATAGTCGCAGATCATTTTCACAAGATCTGAAAAGGATATATTCCCCAACCAACACTTCAAACGTGTTCGTCGAATCAACGACTCAATTCACTGTTGGTGACTGTTTTGAAACGCGTCCGTTCACTTACTACCAGCAGTTTTATTATTGAATATTCTAATCGTGATTTTTCTGTCACTCACTGAATCTGTCGGTTCGTTTGCAGTTACCACGAGGCAGCCACAGGAAGAAAGGAATTGTGTCTGTGGCAATAGAAGGCCCTAAAATAAAAGGTAAACATCTCACGTTATCTGCTTTCATCCTGTCCATTGACAACTGAGAATTTTTATCAGCGGTTGCACCTCACTACTATTTTCAACTGAATATGGACGTAAGAACCCAACAAGTGTTTACAAGCTTGACCGAGCAAGCGGTACTAAAGAAGCAAGTAGAGTCTGGCAGGTTTTATTGCCCACTATCATTTCTGTCGAATTTACTGGACAGGGACACGTGTCCCGTGGTTTACCCTAGGTCTTGTGCAACTGCAAGCACTGAGTTTCTGACGTGCGTCCATAAGTCCAAGGGGTTTGTACACCGCAGTGCGGGATCAGAGGCTTACACCATTCTGTTCCACATTGAAAGGCGAATGAAATTTATTAGACGGTTTACAGACGGAGGGCAAACAGTCTGCAGAGAGAGGTGAGAGGAGAAAAACACCGACAAGTAGCGTGTCACCACGCTGAAGAGCACAGAGACACCGCCGACTAGCGAGGAAAGAGAGGGCTCGGCAAAGGAATAGACAGAGATTCAGACAAACGTACACAGTTGATGACATTTGAGAGTAGGTTAGGGAGGTTTTCAGTAGGACTTATGGAACTTATGCTTAGGAGTTCGGTCCGTCCTTAGCTCGCCGCTTGTTAACGAAGGAACGTCTGAAAAATGGTGGCCAGGTAATTGAAATTCGATTACAACGCTCCTAAGGAAGGCTATCTGAGGTGGTTGAAACGTAGAGTATTACAACTTGCTCGTAACGTTGTGTTATTTCCAATCTGCATATCAATTTTACTGTTGATTTAATAAATTTTTATCGAACGATTCCCTCAAAAGTTTTTCATCACAATCTCCTACATTTTCAATCAACTCAACTTTATTTATCAACAAACAATTTGTTTATTTTTATAATTTCTCTACGCCCACTCCATTTCATTTCGCAATTTAATTACTTCACTCTCATTACATTTAGGCTAAACAATACCACTTACTGTGGTTAAGTTTTCAATGCTGTTGTTGTTTTCAATCTTGTTGTTTGATTCGTCCGTGTTAACCACCTCATCTATTGAGCACCAGTAAACAAATTGTTTAAAGTTCTCAACAAGAACCGACTCAAGCCCCTCTTCACCTAGCCCAACGATTTTAACAATGTTATTCGTTCTCTGAGGATGAATACTTGTTAACTTTTGATTAATTTATACACCGAAGTTGAGCGCCATTTTTGTTACACAATGAAAAATTGAGTGGTTACAAATAAGGCTGTAAGTTTTCAGTTAGACGTAGTTTTTTTCCAGCGTATATCTGTAGGGTTGATATCTATGGAACGCACGTAATTCTGACTGTATTTTACTATTACCTACATTAAACCAAGGAAACTATATGCAAGTGAGGAGTTCATAAAGCAGTCATCTCGCACTGATTCCCTGTATTTACACCCTTTTCGTTGTAAAGTGAACACCATTCATATCAGACCGCAGCTTTCGGACACAGGTGGGCATTGCCAGTAGGCTCCATTCGAAATGAAGCATAGAACCTGAGCCCCCATCTCTTAAAAGATCAGTAAAACTGCATACCTTTTCTATCATCAGAAGTTCAATTCCTGTCCACGCTGAACTCAGTCTGGTTGAATGTCCCTCTGAAGGCAATCACACATGAGTTTTGCAAATCATATTAAGATACAGCCTGTTTCTAAGTTAGTTTTAATACTCAGCAACTCTAAATTGTTTCAGCCATCTGGTGCCTTTCTGAAATTTACCTCATAAATGTTTTATGACTTCCGTTAATGTGGTCTTCTTTACAGTTGTGAATATGTGCAACTTTTATCAGAGCCAGAGTGTAAAATACACACCGCGTCACAGAACTGTCAAAATGCCACGTTTTGAAGTCAGTTTTCTCAATATACAGCACTCAAAGTCGACTTTTTACACGTTAGTAACCAAATTGACCACCAGTCGTGATACGCGGAGATGCTGCGTCATACTTTCAAAAAAGTTCTATCCCAGCTGCTATTAAGTACCCCGACAAAACTAAAAACGTTTGTGCTATACACTCGAGCGACACCTGTTGGAACGTAGCACAAGCGGCTGTAATGGCATGGTGTTGTTTAAGGTGTTGAGCATTAAATGACAGCTACACTGCAACTATCGGTGTGAGCTATAAAACAAGCTGATGTTTCGATACCTGCAACCGTAACATTAAACTACAGCCCGAAAAAAGTAGAAATGCTTTTAGAAAACTACAGGAGATTGCGCCGTTACTTACTGCATCCCCGCATAGGTTTCAGCAAGCTTTCAATCGGTTCCTAGTTAGCGCCACACGAAGTAAGCAAGGACTTCGTCGTCAGTCACCTGAACAAAGGATCATCTGACGGGGTACGGGGACTGGAACGCTTTAAAAATGAAAACAACACTCGATTTGCACGTTTCTACAATTACTTTTTGCGAAACTCATTCGATAATGTTTCCGAAGTTGTAAGAAAACGCACTGTTTTACTCGATACCAACGACAAATCAGTTCGAGTGGGTGGAACGTCATACTACCTGTTTCATATCAGTAGAGTGCAAAGGTGTTTAGCGAAATTATGATTTCAATCTGAGTTAGCTGAATGTATTACTTGATCGATGACAAGGTAACATATGTTGAAATCGAATGGTAATTGAAAAAAGTGTGCCGATTATCTGAGTGCATGTTCACCAGTTGGGTAACTTCGCGGATTCGATCACATTTGACGTTAACAGTACGTATTAGTACACTGAAGTGAGTCAGTGAGAGAAGTACGCAGAATTTACAGCAAAATTACCACTAGTTATCAGTGTAATTGATACTTTAAAATGGTCCATGTGAGGTTCAGTTTTCTGCTAGTCTTTTGATTCCCGTGGATTATTAGCTGGATGGCTATGTGGAGATATATTTGTCAATAGATCGGTTTGTTCCGTCAATAATTGTTTCTAGGTAAAAAAGGATTAATTCAAGTTGACACTCTGGAGCAACTTCAAATGAACTGTGTTGTGAAATTAGGTGGGATAATTAAGTCTTACTAGCTATCTTAAAATCAGTTCCACTGTGAGGGCATTTTTGCTATCACCGTATGTAAGTGTGTAATAGACACCAACTAAAATTGTGACAGAATAATTCTGCACATTCTGCTCACCCACCACTATAGTTGATGGATTTCAAAAAAACTTACATCCTCTAAAATATGTTTGGGGCGTTAACTTAAAAGCAGACTATCGTGTATACAAACAGTACCACGCGGACTGTTGTAGTTAAATTCGTGACTGTTTGAAAAACGGCCAAATCCATGCCATAGATGCCGTATGCACTAACATCTCGCTCGCGTATCCTCTGCTAATACAGGAAAATTGTCACAAGCCATAGCTAAAAGATAGGATTTGAAGACGACGAAAACTGCTGGTGTGATAAAGGAGATCAGAATAAACAAGACCTAAAACCAAGTCTTTAGATAACCCAGCATGAGAGAGATAAGGAGTTTTATGCTAAAGCCTCAAATGGCCTTCAGTGAACAAATCAGGGATGAGGAGATTATTAGTAAGTACTTTTGGACTTGATAAGAAACAGCAGTGTGCGAAAAGGTACATTTTCAGATTCTGAAGCAAAAGTAAATTGAAACCAACATCAGTTAATTTGAACGAAATACGTGGGATCCTGATAGAATCTGTGATTACGTTTCTCGCCGATTTCAGACCGGCTCACTCACACTTGGTGCAGACCGCTGAAAACCTTAGTGTTTATCGTTGCACGAAGTTGTACAACTTCTGTTGAGTCACTGGTAACAGAACGAGAGCGAGAATATTCTTTCGGTCTGAGATGAGGCTACTGTCTCTTCGTTTTTCAAACATAGATGTGCTGGAGGTAGATCTAAGGTTTAACCTTCTTATCAAAAACGATTGTTTCTTTCCTTGTTGAAACCAAATTCGAATGACAACGCAATCATGCTGAATGTTTGAAATCTTCCAGTCCTGAAGCAACCGGTTATGTTAAATTCAGACTTGTTGGTATATCGAATCAATATCAACGTATTCCGGTCCGGCAATCGTTTGCTGACGAAAACTTATGTCGGCAAAGTGAAAGTACTAAAGAGAATCAATTGCACAACTATGCTCCTTCTAAATATAAATTCTGGGGTTGTGCTGTTGGATCAAGTGCAATACGCGAACAAAATGTCGAGTATTTCACCTGCCACATCGAAACTCATAATAGATGTTCACCGGGGTGATGCTGTTGCGAAGACTGGACGGACCACCACAGAGACACTAAAGGAGTTGTGGGTGAAGGGTGTTATCGACCTGAAAATTCTGGTTTTATTTAACGACTACTGACCTTGTGGATCCACATACCTAGGGAGTGACGAAAACTCACCGACGGTGTTCTGTTCAGACCAATCCTATTGATAGTCAACTTAGCATGTCATAGACTTGCTCATTAGTTGATGGAGACTAAAACGAACGGGCTGTTTTGACTCAGACGATACACTTCAATTTCTGACTATGTTCTTCGATGCCAATGTGGAATGCAGGGTAATGGCGTCTTCTGACATAACGTCTTTATTCAAAGAGTTTCAGTTACCAAAGTGATGAACATAGTTTTTGGCTATGTACGTTTTGTGATCGGCAGAAAGTCTCCCCCCAAATCACGTATACAAACTACTTTATCTATGCACACACTGATGGGTTATTGCATACAAACGAGTTAACCGCTATGTAACTAATGTGTACCTTGGGAAACCAAATGAGGCACTTGCCCAACCAGCAGAAATTCTTGTACGAGAGCAAGAGATTCATGGTCGAATCAGAAGGTTGTGATAACATGATATTTCTAGACGCTATGTCACACTTAGTTGCAAACAATTCTTTGTTTATACGTACATACTATGAAAAAATTCCGTTAGAATAATATTTACACTGTAGAAGTTTTATCTCATTCCTCCACAAAAGTGGCCACTTGTGCAGCTCTAGGTTATAGGTCACGTATGACTATCCCAATTGGCTCTCTTGAAAATGAGGAACAGTTTCATTGCTACTCATCTCAGTTTACTCGGAATCAATCTAGACCACTTGGTCTAAAATCTCTAACTGTTCCACTGGAAAATGTCCACCTACGTTTGCTACTTATAGGTGGTGACACTTCAGTTTTGTTTGGACAAAAACTATGGCCATAGCCAGATGGGCCTACAATGCCACTAAGTTCACACTCATTGGGAAGGACAAGCAAATACCGAACTCAACGAAGGAGAACCTGGTGCTTTGATCAGCCAAGCAAATGTAGCGTATGTTTTCACCTGTACTTGTGTATAGAAGAACGCTGGTCGTATTCTGGGACACTGTTTAGTGAACACTTTTCAAAATAGCTGTGTACCTCCGGACTGACACCATCCAAAACGAAGTCGCGAAGTACCTACACGAGACGCGTCATACAGCTCATGCTGCTAGTCCTTCTTACCATGTGTAGCCAAGAACAAAATAGTCTCCGGCTTGCTGAGGTTGTTGCCATTCGTCTAGCAAAACTGGTCTTGTGTAATAACTAACAAATGGCCACCAAGTTATCAATCCTCTCAAAATTTTGTCCCGCTTCCCAAACCTCCGGTTATTCATTAATATTTTCATTTTTCTGCTGTGTACCTCCATAGCAGTCTTCGTTTCTTATCGAGTTTAACATTGCTCACCAATAATCTCCTCTTCCCGCGCTCAACCACTCACAAGGAACTGACGCCTCAGTTTAATTTTCTTTACTTGCTTCATATTACACCACCTGATGACCTGTTTTCTAGCCTTGAGCATTCGACCATAGTCTGTGATGTCTGCATTTTTCGTCACTTTTTCCAAACTTACTAGTTCTGTATTGATTATGTGAGTTTTGTTGTGTTAACAGATGAGAACTGAACGAACTTTTGTTACAAATGACAACTTTGGCTTAACGTTCGTCCTTTTGCAAAATTATTTCGAGAAGCCATCATATTCAAGTTTATGATTACGATGACTGTCATTCATTTTCTACAAATAAGGCAACACTTCATCTCATCTGGTTTTATTCCCAATGTGATCAAAGTATGCCCTGCCATTAGTTTGTGCTGGACCACTTTGTTGATGCATTCCATAACTTGCCTTTAATTTCGGCTTGTAGGTAATTTAACTAGCTCACTTTTAAGCGCTACTATAATAATTGCTCATACTTGGGTATCATGTATGCTTAATGGCAGATTTTGCAGTCGTCTGAACTTCTGTGCCCGGTGCTTTTGCAAAAATAAACACTTTAGACATGAGTCCTTCTTTTGTTAAAGGTATTCATCACTGCACACATCATTTGTGCCGTTTAACCACAAATAATAACACTGTACTATTAAATTTTCTGGCCAGGTTGAAATATTCAAATGCTGAATGATAATCGTAGTATAGGGAATCGTTGATAGTGTGTCTCGTGTCATAATGATTTTGCAATCTAAGCATTTTTCATAAGCGGTGGCATAGACCTCATAACTTGATATTAAGCAGTAGGAGAATAACGAGCTCGTCTCAAGTGCGGGGGAAACGGCTTTGAATCCGAAGCTGAACACACAGTAACAACAGTGGAACCCATGTTGCCGAGTTCATTTTGAAGGAATCTGATAGGAGTCTATGAATACTGGAATCACGTGTGAGGAATGTCATGATACTGTTATTCTTGATAGTTTGAGTACACACCAATAACTATATTGTATTGTATTGTATCTATATTGTCAGCACTAGTGTACAAGCTTAATACAGTAGCGTTTGTCGGGACCGTGTCACCTGGTGTGTTCGGATGTGAGAAAGGACTCCAAGATTGCGTTAACGCGCATGTGCAGATGGCAGCGGTCAACATTATTTAAATCAGACTGTGAGGGTTATTTATTACGTGCTGTGCCACCTGAAACAGCAAGACAATGGCTACAGGAGTCAGCAAGTAATCTAAGTCAGGCTCTCCTGTGACCCACCGTTCTCGTTTTGACGACTACCGTTGTTACTCAAAATTCAAAGGTATACATTTTGAGTCAAACTGTATAGTCCTCATGATCATGATAATATTCAAAATCGGATTAAACAGTTTCCAATATTGCCTTGTTAGTGATACAGTCCGCGAAGTGACAAGGAGAAGATCACAGTATCAGCTTAGTATGTAGTCTACCAACTGGCATCGGCTGAACTCAGTTCATACATTTCTGTTGAAGATTTCGTAGGAGCTCTCCAGCGTGCCTCTGATAAGTGATGCGTAAAAATTAAACCCAGTTTATTGCATTAAATTTTTACACGCATCCTTATACTGTCCATGATTGGTAGATTTTAAAAAATCGGTCTCCTCCATGAAAGTGTACAATCAGGCGAATCTTCACCGGGTTGAAATTAGATCTACAGGACGGTGGCGTTGCGCTCGTACACTGCAGAGTGTGCAGCAGATTTTCGACGCAGAACTTGTGTCTAGTATCACTGATTTCCTGCAAGTCGACGCCTTTTTTGCTCGTATGATGTCAGCAACAGTGGTAATTATTTATTTCGCAACATTTATTTATTTGTTTCATTTATTTTATTTTAATTGTCTATTTTACAATTTTTTTATTCATTATTATTTATTTATTTATGTATTATACAATTTATTTCACAACATGGCTCTAATGGCTAATTCTCTGGAAAGGTGTCGAACATCTGCCTCACACTATATCCGATCACCTGTCACCGATCTCCTTATGGAAGTACACCTCATTCTTTCGAAGGTCTTACCATTGTCAATTTCAAACATCAGAGCTACGCGTACCGAATTCACTTTCACCCATAAGAAACACATAACTCAACTGAACTTATCTTTGAACCAGTGGTTTCACCAAAATGTCAACGACAGAAAATCTGTTCATGCCTGAGACGGCTTTACCGGTAAATGGTCCGGCAATTCATTCGGAGAATTTTTTCATTGTACTCTATGTATTGGTTGAGAGGATGTCGAATGCAGCCTATGTTTATAACATCGAACTGATCTTCATTTCGTCTGACATTACTCAAAGAAGTTTACGCCTGCCTCCTCTTAGTAAGTTTTCCTCACAGGACATGACTGGCTATGCACTAGATCTCGGAATTTGTTCAGCAATCTCGTATATGATCACATTTTTTGTCCAAAACAACTGATCGTTGCCTTCCGAGCTCACCAAACCTTCTACCTCGTAGCGTAGCGGAAGTAAAACAGACCCACTCTCACTAAGTACGTTCGCTCGAGATTAAGACGTCTGTCTGTTCGCTCTTAGATAAACAACTCTATATCGACAGCCCAGCATACGCAGACACATCAGATGGTATATATCCGCATCACATGGGTCTCTTTAATAGTCAAGAGACTCACACTCTGTATACAAACAAGGTGTCTCGCGTTATCGCAACCGGTTCATTTAGAGCGTAGGAAGATACAGTACTCCGCAGAACAGGCAGACACAGATAGTGGTACACCATTACTCACTCACTGAGTTACAACGTGGTGTACATCGCAGTAAACAGATGTCAAGAAATTTTACAGCCGAGCATATGAAATGTTTGATTAATGGATTAGTTTGTATACAGTGATCATCTGATGTACTAAGCGTGAATAACGATCGGAACAAACGCCCCTCCTGGTTTTCAAGTATCAGTGTCCGTAGCCGCCAACAAACACCCCCTAGCTTCATTCGCTTACATCAAGCCGGATTCAGTTGCCTGTGCATGCCTATCCTGTTGAACAGAGCTTCAAGAGTTATTTACTCTTCCCTAGCCATCTGACGCACATTAAGTGGATGCAAACACTATTCACTAACAGGTTCATTCAATACGGTTGTTGAGGTTAACGACTCGAAAGATACATTGTGAAACGCTCGGTTATAGACAGATGTCGGACACTATTTTCACAATCGCAGCACAATGAGTGCCAGCGGGCACACTATACTACTCACACCACTACCATTCAGTTATGAGGCAAGAGCACGAATTTTGACATCGAAGTGGCCGCGTGAAAAATAAAAGAAGGGACACTGGAGTGCAGCATCGTATGAAATGGTTTTGTTACACAGAGGAACTGAGCATTGGAGTTCACGGCAACCGTGACCTTCTGAGACGAGTGTCGTGTGCAGATGAATGTTTCTGTTTGTGGTCCTGTTGAGACCCATTACCCGTATGCTGGTTTTCCGAATCAGCAGTCCGTGTGCCATCCGCGTTCTGAGCAGAAGACGGTTGGTGCCGTGACCATGTTGGGGATGCAGACCACGTGGCCACAGCCATTTGAGGATGGAGATGTCCGTAGTTTCTTGGAGGACTTAGAGGACGTGGTGGAGAGGTTAGAGTCAAGGCCGGCAGAGCGAAGCTGACACCCCTGCGGGTAGTGCTCAAGAGCAGAGCGGAGGCGGTGGTGAGTGCGGCTCTATGGGGGCCCTGTGAAGCTGGAGTAAGCCGCCACGAAGGAGACGTTGATCGCTGAGCTCGGTAGCCCAATCGACTGCCATGAGGCGACGCTCTAGTTTACGCCGTGTCACTGCGGGCAGCGTTGGCAACAGCCTTGACACATTTGGGCCAGGACTCAGATGCTGACAGATCATGTCTTGGAGGCAGTGCCACCAACAGTCCAAGATCAGCTCATTGTTGCCGTCATCGCACATTCGATGACGTTGCAACAGTTGGCAGATGCAGCTCGACAATTTCTGCCAGAAAACTACCAGACGGTCAACAAGTTGGAGGCCAGCAAACCCAGTGAACTGAATGACCCTCAAAGTGCAGTGGAAATGTTGACTCAGGAAGTGACAGCTCTAGAGATGAATGATGAAGGGAATCGTGGCGATGTCTTTTGAGGATGCGGAAGACGTGGACACTGGCGAAGATTTTACCCACTCGGCAGGAAAAATTCGTACTTGAATAAATGTTATATCGATCACTTTTTCTGAGAAAGGAGATCCGGTAATAGGAGCAGTTGATAAGACAGCAGTTTATGCTAGGTTGGAAATGAATGGTAGCTCGGCGTACTGTTTGGTTGACACTGGGTCCGCGATTTTATTGATCAGCCCAAGGCCAGGGAAGGTTGTTCAGCCGTGCGTGATGGTCGTCCAAACAGTCTGTGGGTTCACCCTCTAAGTTGATGGCATGACATAATAGGTGTCCGAATCGATGGTCAAACAACCTTTCGTCGTTGCCCCCGACGCACTTCAGATCATAGTAAGAGCGGATTTTCCTGGCCAAGCTGATGTCGTGATTGATTTGAAGCATGGTAAAGTTCTAACGACGTATGGGGTGGTTCCATTAAGGAGAAAGCGCAAACCTCATCTCGGACAAATTGAAGCGAACACACCCAGAGCAATACCAACCTGTGACAGTCAGTTGTTGAATGGAGTGTTATGCAAATTTTAAGAATTATTCACTACGGATCAGGAATGGTATGGCTATTGTGACTGGGTTGACCACGAAATCTCTAACAAACCAAATCGATTTCGGCCATTCCACCTCAGAAGAACCACAATACACCTACAGCCGGAAATTGAACAACAGCTGAGGAACATGCTGAAAGAAGAAATCGGGGAGGCCGATAACCCATTCAATTCTCCCGTCTTGTTGGTGAGTAAGCCCAATGACAAACTTTGATTCTGTGTCGACATCAGGCGGCCCAAAGAGATTGCGGCCAATAAAGTCGTAGCAGTCTCAGGGGTGGCGGAGATTACTGACAAAATACAGAACACCAGGATATTCACAGTGTTCGACTCGCGGTCCGGATATTGGCAGGTTCCAATCAAACAGTCGAACCGAGACAAAGCAGCCTTCACAGTGAGCGGAAAGCAATTCCGCTTCAAACCTATGCCGTTCGGGTTGTCAGACGCCTCTTTCAGGTTCAGATGAGTGACGCTGAAGGTGGTGGACAGATTGAACAATACTATTGTCTGTGGAGACGATATCGTCATTTACAGCGCGACTGAGACAGAACATACAACATACTATCTAGATGTATTGCAGAAAATTGAACAAGCCGGTCTACAGGTCAGTAATGTAAAGTCTCAGGTGGGGAGACAAACGGTAGTACTACTCGGTCACAAGGTCTGTTAGGGTGAGGTCCAGCCACTATCCCCAGAAACTGCTGGCGATCGAACCCGAAAATCGAAGAAAACGCTGCGAAAGTTCCTTGGTCGCGTTCGATTCTACAGTCGCTTCATCAAAAAATTTAATTACCTCGCGAACTCATCATACCAAATTTTGAAGAAAGATTGCCAGTTTCACTCGTCAGAAGAAGCCCATCAAGCATTTGTCGAGATCCAACGATTGATAAAACAGAGACAGCTGAACCTGAAATTGCCAGTGACTTGACAGAGCTTCTTTGTCGCAACGGATGCGATTGGTATGGGAATCGGAGCGGTACTGAAGCAAGAAGACGGTGTTGTGGAATACGCCAGTCGGGTACTAAGTCCTGCTGAACAAAACTACTCAACGACAGCGAAGGAGTGTTTGGCGATCGTGTGGGCTTTGACGAAATGGAGTCCGTACTTGCACAGAACCGAATCCAAACGCTCCGTTATTATGGAATAAACGGCAGCCTCCGTAGTGAACACAGGTGACATCATTTGAATAAAAAACGTGACAATGCAATAAAACTCGTAAACCTAATATCTGGGAATTAATCTAAGCTACTTGCTTGCCTACTCGACCCATTTGCCTGCAGCATATCAATCGAACTTAATGACTCGGTTATACTAAGTAACCTATCTACATATGACTATAATGCAACCTACCATACACCTCTGGTGAAGCTCAAAACTGGTATCATAGTTAGAAATGAACACAACACCCATTAAGGACAAAACGTGGCGCATCATGGTCATTCTCCTAAACTTTTTGAACGGATTACTTATTTTTACAATAAGAACTTGTAGACTATCAATTCATCTTTTTTCAGTGGCATATTTTTTAACACTTTTCTTGATAGTTCAGACGTACATCTGCAATTACCGGCTGTTGATCACCTGTAGATCCACAAGGTTTTCATGATGATAATTGCACATTGGTGGCTTCACAACAAAACAGCTCAGACAGAATATTTTTTCTGCAACGTGAGCTACTTATCACTACAATACTTCTTTTCCGGAGCTTAGATGAGCGAAAAACCTACGTTTCCCCAACCTTTTTTATATTTATAATCAACATGATACTCACGCAACGCGGTTTATTAATTCAGTGTATTCAACAGATGTCTCCGTCATACGTCGGTTGACCTCGCCGCTTGAAATCTGGTAGAACATCCGTCACTCCATTTGAAAACAATTTACAATACACAACTTGCGGAACTGATGAGCTTATCTCCGTTGATTTGTCTAGTACACACAAGAGGCTATTAAGACCTCACACAGTATTTACGTTCACATCTCTGCAATTTGAGTGGGCGAACATTTATAATTTCCTCTCCTTCCGCGTATCGTTCTCCCACAATGGAATACTCGTCTCGTTTTACCAACTCTCAAATTTCCCACAATTTCCTCATTAAAACTGGTGGCTTGTTGAGCTCCAAATACGACTTCAAGCCATTTACTATCGTTCATCCCAAAGTCACAGATTAGTGAGGTAAGCCATGGTTACGTTTTTCTCAAAGTCTATAGATTACATTTATCATCATAGGAACCTAGCGGAACTCGAAATTCAGGTTTCAAAGATGGGCATGGTCGTATTATCTCAATCAGTCGCTACGGCTAATGAATATCACATTAATCAGACTCGTTGCAGTTTGTTTAGGTGCGCTCTCCCTGTGGAACCTACGGCACGCAACATTCGGCAAAAACTGCTGGTTTGTTCGGTCACCGTGGCTTATTAGTTTCCCGGTCTTTATTTGACTAGAGATCAACACCAAAGCAATCACCAGGTGGTCATTACGGGCTAGTCCGACAGAATTCAATACAGCCGTATTAATGTTACTGCCTTCTAGGTCAACTGTGCGTCTGTGTGTACCTTCTAGACTAACCACTTGGCATGATGAGACTGATTTTCTTCAATAGTTGTGTTAGAGCGATTGTTCATTCAAGGATACCATTTTCTGGGATAAATTACATTGAAGATTCACGCTGCTAGTTGGATGTCTTGCAGATGGTGTCTACGTCATGTTAGAATATCTATCCAAATCATCTTTCTAAAACCGTTACCAGACATACAGGCTTATACCTCAACACTGCACAACACTTTCTATTGTGATTGTGCAGAAAATTAAGTGGAGAATTAACAAATACCTGATTGTTAGCAGTTTCCGCAGTCACCACAATGTTCGACGATTTACTCTGTGATACAAACACTGAAGGCAAAATCCCGATAAAAAAAAGAGACAAAACAAATCTTTCTCACTCTCCCGTTTGCTTTTGATGGACTGATGGAACTCTTGAAATTCGACATCCATTTGTCTATAGCAGACTTGTTAAATTGTTAGCATCAACAAAAGTGCCACTCATCATCGGTAATCTAAAAGACAAGTATGCCTGTGGAGCGTACAGCTTACCACTGGGTTACCAGCATGCATACCAATGATCAGAATGCTTATGGGCAGAGAATACTTCACAAACAAAATTATGTCGTCTTAGACAGTGCCATCATGATTGATCAAGTTTCTATTGGGCTAAGTTCACCAGTAAATTAACTAACTCTACTGAATCCAACCCACCCTGTCCAGGGTTTCCGAATGTTGAACTAGACATGATGTCAATTCTCATGTAGCTGTCGGACGCTGATTGATTGCTCGTTTTCTCATGAGAGTCAAAATTAGTGCACAACGGAATTGGATAGGGGACAAAACAGTGGACACGCTAGTACATAACTGGTCCGGTGGGAATGCCACAAGCAAAGGATCATTGTTGAATTCGACGCGGTTTTGTCCCATCCAAGTGTTAGTAGAATCCAGGACAAGCTAACGCGATATTCGAAGCACAAATCGAACGATCCCATAAGGTTTCGTTAAATGAATTACCGTGAGCTGATTTCTACCTGGACAGCAAGTGTACTTCATTGATTCAAGTGACGGCTGAAATTTACTGTTTGGTTTACTATCTCCTGCTGGTGATCTAGTTGAACCAACAAGGAAGTGCTTTTGATGACTGTGAGGTAGTGGTCGATAGTACATGAAGTGAAAAAGTACAGGGTAATTGTTGCCTCAAAAACAACTGCATGTGAATGTGACTGAAAGCTAAGGGATCGTGAGTCAGTCATTTCGAGTACAAGATTAACTAAGCACCTGTTTTACGGTCGCAAAGATCGTAATGAAACTTTCGGTCCATTCAAATATGTGCATTGCTGGGAAACGCTTATAAAAGCTAAACCCGAATCTAGTCTAAAAAGTCGAAGGGAATAAGTGTGCCGTATCCAACCGCTACTGGCGTCAGGATAAACTTTAATACCTTGTAGACCAGTTCAAGAAGATTTAGGTTCGTCACTGGGTTGTGTTTAGTCTGTGAACCCAATGACATCAGCTCAGACGGACTGATAGACAAAACGAACTCAAGGATAAACAACACCACCACTGTTCCCAACCATCAGGAACTTAAGGACCATTAAACTTCAAGACCGAATTTAATACAGCAGTGAAGAAAGTGTACAAAATAGTTTTCCTCTCACACGGAGGGTCCACTTAAAGAAGCAGGGGAGAACTGGATTACAGAGTTATACGAGGTCCTCATAAGATGGTTGAAAATAACCAAAATTCAAGTTCGTCAGAACAACCGAATCCAGACAATGACGAGAGAAATTCCAAGCACCCGGTTCGACAAAGTTTATGAAATATGCAACTGTAATTGTAGATAAGATAGCAATCAAAGATAGATGTCAAATGTTTTCAGACAATCACTTGAGAATTCTCGATTTAACGAAAATGTAAACGTGTAGAGAAGAACGAGGTGGATATTCTGTCAACATAAACAGCATGCTACAGCAAACCATCAACATATCGAATATACCAACCAAGTCCTAGCAAATAAATGATTCAATTCAACATTTCTCAGAAGAGCGCGAAAGGAAATTTTATTCCCGATCAAAGCAAAACTCTGCACCAGAGTGCAGTCGCTATAACAACAAAATCTAGTTCTGACTTTCGAAATGAACCAACTCAAAGAAGTGACCAAAATGAAAAACCGCGATCAACCGTGAGTGTTGTTTAGTTTATAACAATCGGACTTCATGAATTTTAATTGATTATAAAATACTGTTATGCGTGGGATTCAGGAGATCACTAAATTACCAACTTAACTAACCAAAACCTCTTTTTGAAAAAGTAAGGATTTTCAAGTTGACCATCACGCACGTTTGATCGCAGACTTTGCATTCAGATAAACTTTTCAGTCAGTTTTCTTCGAAAAGAAGCACTAGACTCGAGTTTCGCTCTCACTACAGCTCGTCAGTAGTATATATCCTTGCCACGGCCGGGATTTGAACTCCGTCTATTCCAATCATGAGGCAACCATGTTGACCACTGTGCCACTGACCTCACATTACACTCGAACATCTTTGCACTCTCACAACTTAGTTTTTATTTGCATTCATACAGAGAAATAAAGAACGGACAATTATTGCACGCTGAACCCATGTTTTCATTCACACGGTTACCACTTATAAATTAATTTTTATGAACTGTTGATTCTCCGGATGAATCTGAAGACGGTTTTGGAGTAGAGCTTTAATATCATCATGGGGTGGGCCACAGCCCTAATTACAAAGACTTCATTTACCAACGAGCCTGAAGTTCTATTTTAAAAGACAATTGACAACGAAAAGTTCAGGCTCCGGCTGGGTTGAACCGACCTAAAAGAAACGCACGTCCCGATGTGTCAAGTGCTTAATCAGCTCACCACATGTTGAGTCTTGCGTGGGAACATCCAATCTCGAAGATGCGGACAGCATGATCATCGAGGTATTGTATTAAGTAAACCCCTATAGGAATAGTACAACCGGCCACAAATCACACACAGAAGTGCCCGACGATTAACAACTCGCTTGTTCTCACTTATGTCACTAATAAGGGGTAGAAAGCAATGGATAAACTATTCACGAAAAGATCACAATGAAAAAATTAACCTCGGAAGTATGCCGGCAGCTAAAGCGGCACTCTTGCAGTAAAATTATCCCCGTCATGTCATCAAACCCACCTTGATTAATTGTTACCCGAACACTCATCCCTTCCTCAGTAATGACTTATCTGATGTCAATCTCAACGTTGCCTGAAACATTCCATAACCTGCAAACATCCACCGTTAACCTTTTCCCGCAGTTCTATCCAACACAAGAAAACTACGGTGGTTTTATGATACAAAGTTTTCGGTACTTACCACTGTCTTTCGATCTAGCTAGAATAACTATCGCCCTGAAATGTTATGAAGAAACACAGGATGTCTCCACGTGTAAGTCCTAAAAAAAATTATATCCCCTTTAGTAGTAGATTAGGGTCGATACCACCCAAGGGGCACGAATACTGGTACAACTGGACAGTCTAACCCTCGTTCCTATCACCATAACGTATTTGACCATATTTACTGTTTCTACCACCGTAGTAATTGCAATCTGTCGAATGTGACTGCACGGCGATTTGTTTGGTGCCTCATGAACAAGTCTTTTGCTTTTGCACAAAACGGTGTGTTCAATGATAACGTAATGAATTGTATATGCACGCATAAAACACGCCTGACCTACTTTCCTAACCTGATGACCGTTTCCCATAATTACACCTTGATATCGTCAACCCATTACCGCTGTGTAATTGCTGATATTATATATTGACTTCTGTCAGTCATTTCACCCGTTGGCTTACGGAGGCACTTATTGAACATGTTTCAACTGAGAATGCCAATCAAAACATTCTTGGAAAGTTGAATTAACAACTTTGGTATACCATCCACGATCACCACTAAACTCGGCGCCTAGTTTCAATATTCCCTATGTCCTAGATCCAAGTAGCTGATGGATTGTTCGCACCTCAAGTAGACAGCGTACCACCTTTGTGTTGACAGAATGGTCGAATGCTTCCTCCGGCAGCCTAACGCTTGGTTAATAGCTCGATTGAATTCGACAAATTCCAGCGAATAGTTATCGCCGGCTCCCTTTTGGAGACGGTCGACTGCCAATAATGACACTGACTGCATCGTTTCCGAATTAGCTCATGTTGCCACATTGCACTTGAGAACTGAATCAACCAATAACAAATTTAGATCTTGGCAGGGATTACATTCTGGAAAGATTTGTTTACTCATTAAGATGTTTTCATTAAACCCGTGCAACCACAATACATCGGCCTGCTCAAAATGGCTAAGCAAGACAATAATTTACATCATCGAAAGATTTGGATAAAACAAACCTGTGTTCACAGAATGCGCGAAAGGAAGTGATCTCACCTGATCCAGAGGAAACAGCAAACAACTCTTCTTATCTCCAACTATAGCATATCAACCTGAATTTCAGATTTCTTGTGTTTCCAAACAACGTGCAACACGCACAGCACAGCCAATACATTAACCAAAACGCTGGGCAGAAGAAAACATGTGATGGAATGAAAAAGTGTTCAACATTTATTGTCCGTGTTCTTCCTTCATTGCTTCTCATTTTCTAAGGTTTTGATAGGAGAATACTGCGGTAGGTACAATTGACAGCTGTAATTTATAATGTGTTTTTGCATGTCTGTATACATTCTTTTGTCAACATGACCTGAATTTTCAGTTAAAAGCAAACACGTGATTTGGACTCAATTTTCTGTCGTGATAACAATCACCAGTATCAGTGCACTGTCATCATCGGCTCAGATGACTGTTCAGAAATGTATTTCACTGCAAAATACCTGGTTTCTCTCCGAACGCTGACCTTCTAACACCCAAGGGTGCTTTTTGTATCTGTTGTGCAAATTACCAACCGGCGTCATTCATTCCAAGTTTCTGACGTTGCCTTCCTTTTGACTGTGAGGATCTAAACAGCCTGAAGACCCTTGTCTTCTTGGTGAGTTGGTCCAGTTATGGTATAAGCATTTAATTTTACTTGTATGTACGCATGTGTCAACTTGTCGTCATTGTGGTTTTCCACTTTTATCAAGCATTTACCTGATGGTCTTTCGGTTGATAAAGCATCCACATAGTTTTCTACGTAAATGTTCGTACCGCTAGCCGGTGTAGTTCCCACAAACATTTACAATCAGCTTAATGGAGTTTAGAAATTTAATGTAACCTACCAACGTAAATACGTATCAGTCACAATTTTAATCTATCTTTTTGTAGTCACTGTGGTTTTTCGGTGTTGCAACGGTTTTAACCGATTATAGTGCAAATGACTTGGCAACAACACTCTTCACATTCTTCGTGAGGATACACTGTGTTATCTTCATAGCACCCGCTACACTGATCGGATTCAACATCTACGTCATTTTAATGCAATCCACAGCTAAGTCATATTCGTTACCAGCAAGCGTCATGTTCGAACGCGAGGCCGGCTAACACGTTTATGGCATAAACGTACAAATACACACAATCTTAAACTATTTGTTTTACTGGATAACATCGGAAACATATTAAAAGTGTGACTGATGTACGTTTATTTTAGTAGACTGCATTGAATTTCAAAAATGTCAGCGGAAATTTAAAAAGTTCTAGATAAAAACGTCAGCGGGCACGTTTCAACTTTGTCATTTGATGTATTTGTCAGGGCATATCACCTTACAAAAGTATTTATTACACCGGCAAGTGGACATGTTTATGGACGGCCCAACAAACAAAAAATCTGCGAGTCACTTGAGGTAAAATATTTCTAAAAGTATACACTGGTATAAACTCAAAAACGACATGCTAAATTTGTACACTTGATAATCGAGCGCAACAAGAGACCATTGTGGATGCTATTCGAACACATTATGAGTTTCGAAAGTTTAATCGCACGTATTAGGTGAACATTCAAAATCGTCCGACTAAAAACAAGAAAACAACTGCTAACATAAACAAGGTGACACGCAACAAGTTAGGTTTGAGGTAAATCTGAATAAATGGACACGATTCCGGAATTACAATTTTACTACCTCAGACCATTACAGAGATTTGGAACAGTGTGGAGTTCAAATATATTTCCGCATGATCATTCGACTTCATAATCATCCATTTCTATGTATTCAGAGTGAGTTCACTTGTTGACTTTCATAGCGATGTCGTTGCTAAATACGTTGCTTGTCCATAATCTGTTTTATCACTGTTTCGGTTAGTCAGGATAAAAGAATACTTCATTGAGGTTTCAATTCGCGCTGTTAATCTACTATTGTTCCCATTACTTGTTCCTGTTAGAGTTCAGTAGAATCCGTTATGTCGCATCAGATCGTGTGTGAATATTGAATATTACAAATTCGTTAATGTCACTGATTGTTCACCTACTTATGGGTGACAGGCGAGTTGCAAATCTACTTCATTAAATGCTTCTAAATTCCTCTTATTAGTCTTGACACGGGACGAATGCAGAATAACTTCATTTTTCTAGTTTTGATGAGAGGTGACCACGTGGCAGCTTAGAAATAAAATTGAACCTTTATTAGGAGAGACGATTACCGATATATATTTGGTCGAAATAACAGAATTCCTGTCAAGGGGCTAGCAACTGATTACCGATCATGAAGGACTTCATGCAGGTTATTGAGTCGGCAGGGGGAATGTCTTACTAAGTCTCATATTAGTGACGGGGTCTAAGGTACGTCTTAGAAAAGAACAAAGGTAGGCAAGAAGACGTGGCGACTGATGGGGAAACACAGAAGTGGTAGTCTGAAAATAATGAAATTTTCGTGTTTCATGACTAAAGTACAGCATGTCATTGTCTATAGGCGATATACAAAAATCATTCCATAAATGTTCTATATTATTAGTGTAGTAACATATAATATAATATATGTTACTAAAATAAAGTTTTGCAAAAATGACCTTATAAAACAGATTATTCGATTCTTGTTATTTGATTTATCTTGTGGTCATCCATTTTTGTCTTCGAGTTCTCATTTGGGGACATTGGATTTCGCGTTCTGTTACTTATCCCGTTCTCATCTATGTAGCTGACTATGCCGATCATCGGAAGAAGACGCACTCTTAACCACTATCGTGTAAATCAATCATTCGTGTCAGCATGCAGTCCAGTGTGACCGGTTGTTTACTTATAAATAACGTGAAACAAAGTGCTTAGTGTTAGTCCATCTCGTGTTTATATCAGCTAAAATGACACAAGTGAGAATGAAAATATTTGCAGTGCAAAACAGAACAAACCGTAAGACGCGCATATCGACTCAACTCATCAACAGAGTGCTCGACTACCTTTTACATCGCGCACAAACTTTTCACGATGTTTTGCAGTTCCCGAAGAAATAAAATGAATTGTTTATTTATTAGCATGTTGACGACAACAACATTAACGCAGCTTCCCAAAACAGACTCCCAAAAACAGATTAGGTCTTCGTGTATATTTGTTACAATAATGGCAGCAGTAGGGCATTGGGGTGACAGCATGTAAGCTGCTAATTAAGCTCGCGTGTTTTTCCAATGCGGAAAGTGAACAACTGCGACAACTAACAGATACCATACTATAAAGAATTACTCATCTGTTAGTTAGACTATACAGTAACCAGCATCTTATCAACCAGTTCCACTCACATACTGGTGAGTACTCAAAAACTTCACAGGAGATGCGTGACCTCTGATATGATTAATCTGAATGTTAGTTTAGATGTGCTCTCTTGTGACAGCCACCGATTGAGTTTGAATTAACCGGATCGAACAGGGTCATTTACTCTACAGATGTTCTTGTCCTATTGAATAACTTAACTTAGTCGCCATACAGTTAACACAAATTACTTAAATGACTTTCGGTTTGGATAGTGTTGGGATAAAATGTACTGAGTGTCATTACAAAAGAGCGATACACCTAATTCCCACATGGTTAGTTTGTTATGTTTTATTTTACTCTCCAAAGGCAAGAAATATTGCAGTAAGTTTTGGGGGTGATGACACTATCAGATTGATACGCTCGTCGACGGTGTGTAGGAGAATGTATGTGTGTATGTCACATCATTATTCTAATACGTTCAAATCAATATTCAGCCGCTTTCTTTGGTCTAAGTTGAGCCCGTTAAGTCTGCACTCAAAATAGCATGTCCTGTAATGTTTGAATTGGCAATACCTAATTGAATATTTGCACTGCAATATTTTTATAGCCATTCACATTCTGATTCCAGTTTTTTAGTTCAAAAATAACTCCAGCTGATTAAATTCAGCGAACTCAGGTTTCTTCTTTGACTACACTTTATCCGTAGTTTATAGCTCACTTCGAAACTACAGGAGAAATTCGGTTTCTTCGCATTTGAGAAGACTGTATTGAACACCTCTTCGCTGATGATGCGGACTAATGCAGACCTTTTTGCCGGTGTAATGTGACCGACATTCATCCTTAAGATTACCGTGTTCCAGTGGCAGTGTCGACGGTTTTGATTCAAGTCTGTATGCTCGAAATCCGTTACCCAAAACAAGTGGACCTCGACACTTACAATCTGGTAGAGGGAGGGGTCACGCACCAAGTTGAAATCTTTAAATCAGTAAATGAATCAACCACAGCCGCAGTTTTTAAAACGTGCGTAGAAACTGAAGTCGAACACTACAGTGGACCATCACCTGAGAACGTTGACAATGTTTAAATCCCCACAGACAGATAAACCTGTAAATCTACTTTCCGCTAAGTCAACCTATCAGACTGTGTCGACCAGTTACGCGTCTACAGACAGACCGACTAAACGACCATACGTAACGGACTTCAAAGGAAGGTTGACAAGACGCTCGACCATACTTGTGCACCGACTTACCGCTCGAACCATTCTCGTTCCCAAATTATATGCTGCCACTAGTTTAATGAGGATAGACGGTCGCACTATACTACTTACAACACTATTCAGTAGCAGCATGGATCGAAATGATCGCGGGACAAATACGGGAGAGATACGAGAAAGATCGCTGGAGGGCAGCATCGCGCGGAATAGCTTTTGCTACATGAAGGAACTGAGACTTGGTGTCCAAAGCGACCGAAACATCCTCAGATCAGTGTGATGTGCAAATGGGTGTTTTTGTTCCTGGTCCAGTTGAGATGCATAACTCGTGTGATGGTTTCCTCATATGAACAACTTTTGTGCCATCGCCTTGTCGGTTCTCAACACTAGTAAGTAAGCCGACACACCCATGCACGAGTGAGCCTGAGTGAGCATACATGGTGTTGGTTTACGCATACATAAGCACTGTTCACTGATTACGCACACCTGTCATTCCCAATAAGATCCGGGCATAAATGGTGTAGTTCGCTGAGTGGAAGCACTCCATTATTGTTATGTACAGCATCACAAAATCTTGACCTTTGACTTCAAGAGGTGGTATAGCAACTGAGATGACGGTCCCAACTCATCATACTATTGCCGGACTTTCTGGCCAAGCTGAAGTTATCTATCTAATTCATCTGGTTGGAATCAACTTCAACATGTAAGGATGTGGGTGCGTACAATATAAACTATAATTTTATTCTATCCACCAAGCAGCACCATTTATTCCCTCATCGTTTGCAAGTTCATTCTCAATTAACCCTACAACCGTACTTGCAATAAGCGTTTACATCAAAGACACTGCGCTGCTAAGTGTCGTCCTCAATCGTATAATACATAAACGATCAATGAAGCATTAACGTGACGGCGTAAACCTACATGACAGTGACCTGGTGAGATTCCTGCCAGTTTGTACAAAGTATGTGGGAACAAATTACACTTAAATGCTCTGTTTGTCTGGTCCAGGCTATGCTTGCTTGTTTCGGAGACGGATTGATGGATGAGACGAGTCCTTTGTGTGTGTGTGTGTGTGTGTGTGTACGAAAGAGATGTGTTTGTCCTGCACAGGCCGATGTCAACCGGTCCAATCCGGTCTCTAGGGTATATCGGCGAGACACACTGACATCCGGTGTGTTTGAGGGTAAATCCTAAACTGTTTGACAGCTAGGTATCAATATGATAACCGATTTATGTAATCGGGTTTTGGGAAAAGTTATGATTTATCCGCTTGTGATATCTGAAAATGAAATCGATTAAAAAAGTGATCAGAAAATAAATTGTTTTTTTGTCCCTAGTGACGCGTAGTGTGATATTTACTAATTTGCTTTAATCCGGCTAGTAAATTCCAACTAGCAAATGTAAAACAAGCTATCTAGATATTTGCCAAAATCTTTGTAATATCCAATGACACAAAATGGGCAAACAAATTCCGGACTGTTGAGTTGAGATCAGAGGTCGTAAAAAGGTGGCCATCATTTTCTATTCTGTAAATAATTATAACGTAGTCTGGGCATGAGGTGTTCCGTAGTAAATCAGTCAGTGTGGGCATTTCCAACGAAGGACCAGCACACTGGAAGAATGTGTACTAAAACAGTGGTAAAAGTAACCAGTTTAGCTTAGTTGACATTTTCGTCACAAAGTTTGATCTAAGAGGTGGTCTGAAAATTTCCCATAATTTTATTTCTTGTTCAAGATTTAACCCGCTTCCGGTTAAAACCATTCAAAACTTTTCATTTTGCTTAATAAGATATCTGGGTGCCCTGTGTGTCCGGAATACTTTTGGAGGACTACTTTGAACAGTCTCCACTCTGCGCCTGACACAATCAATTGCCCCAGTAATATATTGATTACAGCATCTAATGGGTTTGACTGACCTGATTAACTCACCCATGCTTCAGTTACTGATTCCCGTGTAAATTGGTGATATGGATATGGTGTACTCAGCCCCATGATGAGCCTATAGAAACAAGCCTGTTTGCTACGCTGTTTTTCAACACTACTCTGAAGAATGTCCCATATCCAGTATTGCTTGTGCTCAGAGTGATACCGAAAAAAGTTAAGTAACAGGTATCATAAATCGGTCGCGCATAATATGAGATCAGTGTCACAATGGTTAACACAATTTTTGTATGAAAGTGTGACTTGAGTTCGAATCCTTGCCAAAGCTGATATATTGTACAGATGACAAGATCAACAAACTTCACGTGCAGTAGCTCTTTAAAAAAAGACAGTCCCAAATCCGCTTGCATCAGAAAGCTGCGACCAAATATCGGTAGCGTTAAACATAAAACTGCACAATCTTTGAAGATACTAGGTGGCTTACGTGATTGACTGTGTTGATTCAAAAACAACCTTAGCGATCATGACCAGAACTACCAAGCACATTACCCCTGCTTCACACCCTCTGAACTTTTGGCAGATACCATTCATTCTTCGATTTTCGGCTGTCAAAATGGTACAACCGTCCATGACGATATGGTTTGACCAGGTACGATATCCCTAACACCATACAGGATTAAACAGAAAGACGTGCACGGTCTAGATGAATCTACTAAGAAAATGGTAGTGCTATCATTCTTCTATAAAATAAGCTAGATAGTCCACATTTGGTGAGGAATAATTTAATGACTCATCTAAGAATGTTGTTGGAATGTCACGTTTTGTATTCGATCAATTGTTTGCATCCGAAAACGCCAAATATACTTGTAGTGAAAATCTATTCGTTCCGCCGCCTATCGAAACCCCGAAGAAACAGATCTTACAATGGCTTTCTTATTCATTCCTTCTAGAATTACGTGCAGAAATTATAGACAGACAGCTCATAGAGAGAACATCGTATTGCATCATCCCATCGTACTATTCCTAAACTTAGTTACAACAGCTTTTTGCCTCTCCCATTCTCTCTGTGCACTCCACTCATTATCGGCCAATAGGTACGCGTCATCACATAATTAATGTCTGTGGGAAACATGAACTCCCGAAAACCCGAAGTCGTGGTACGCATTAGTATGGGAACCAAATAGGTCTATTAGGCACAGTAAGCGGTAATACGGGATAAGTGTGAAGGATCGCAAACGAGCGTGATAAATAAGCTCTATATATGTATATATATATATATAATCATCGAGCATGAGAAAAGTGGCGGGACCAGTGCACTTCAGAAATGAGCGCATTACTTGTATAAATTGCATCCGTGACTTTGATGTATACTAACGGACAAGACGTGAGGACAGGCTGATCATCCCGTCTGCTCGGAATATTTTTGTTCTCAACCTTGCGTCCAGAGTAAAGGTTGTCCTTTGTGAACGTAAATATGCACGCGACATTTTAGACTCGCCATGTTTGACTCAGTTGGTCGAATGCTGTAAAATGCTCCGATTTGGCTCCGACACCGTTCCACTTCTTGGGCAATCGCTCCTGAAGAATTGAGCAATTCTGGTGCCTGGAAGGTTCCATCAGACAAGTCTACAGCGACGGACACTTCATGAAGTTAACAAGCTTGCTGACCGCAGCTCAGTGCATTCGTTCGTATGGATCACGAACAGTCAGTGGGGCTACTCGTCATTCTCATTGGTCTGCCGTTTCGTTCATCCTTCTCAGTCTACTGAAGATGAAAGAAGGAGAAAAAGTTAATGTAACCTGCAAACAATAATTGCGATCGCTTAGGTGTCAGTGGCGACCACTTAACAGCAAGTGGCAATTGCCTAGTAGCCAATGACGAATGCATACGTGACGGTAACGGTTGCGCAAGGGGTGAACCATGTTTATGCATATTAACTCATTTGTGAACAAGCGTCATGTGGACTTTTCACATCATATTAAATAACTGACTTGAAAAGAACACTGAAATCTTGACAGCATTAAATAAGAACGATAAGTGAACGACGTCAACTAAAAGTGTGTGTAATCTGGGGGGTATAACACGACCAGAATCAATATCGGAAGCTAAATCATCAGCTGGCTTCAGTTTGTACAAACGACTAAAGATAAATGGAAGAAAAAACCGGTGTTGGTAATGGTGAAAAAACGGTGAAAAACATTTGCATGGAACGTCCAAGAAGCTAACCTTGTGCAAGATCAGTTGGGAACAAAAATCAAAACATACTAACGCATTAGGAAATAATGGTGAATAGTGAGTTGAATAAGGTTTATCGAGATAGCATTTTCGGATGAGCTCATTGTTGAGTGGTGTTTCGTTACGTGTTGTCATTTGTCACTTACACTGGCTCGATTAGAGGAAATAATGGAGTCCACTCAGTTTGGATTAGTAATCATCTATTCTTTCGTTGAGTGGCCTCATGACTGTCATTGATATGCAGCGGAAACAATTACCATTTGGCCGACAAAACGGGATCGTACGACTGTTAACGAAAAGTACTCCCGATAAACCAAGTAGTTGGAACAGCGTGTTAGTTCAACACCTCGCTTCCACATTGATGAAACCACCACTTTTCGTTCCAAAGTAACGCGACCCCCAGTTTTATTTCTCGAGTTTTCACGATCGGAATTCCGTATTATCAGTGGTACACACAGCAGAATTCGCTGTTGTTCGACGATTACTCAGAAAATGTTCTCTTGGTGTTAATGCTAGGCAGCTCGATATTGAGGCAGTGTTCCTAGTGGATAATTAGCCTATACATAAGTGAACGGCAGAAATCAAATTGACTGATGCGCACAGTAGTTAAAAGCCTTCACATTGTAGACCGTTTTTAACCCAATGCGGGAAGCGTTCACCTGCTGAAAAATTCCAATGGTCGTAACACGCCAATTATGGCGCCTAATTTCACCACTAATCCGGAATTCTAACCACTTTAGATGTGTTCTTCAGTTTAAAGGAAATCCAGTTGTGAAAATTTAGCTTTCAACTGGACTCGAATCAGCATCAGGAACAGAATGTTCAGACTTGAAAGTGCTTTACCAATTCAGTTACAAGGACATCATGGGAACTCAGAAATATCATACGCGGACTCAGTTACTCACCCATCTCGCTCTATCACAGAATCTACCCGTTGATCCAGCGGGGTGACTATCCCAACAGGATCTTCCAAACAATTCACGCTGGAATTCATCAACACTTCAATTTTTCGGTTTTCGTTTGTACGTCGATTAGAATACTTCGTCCCCAGGTGTCACGTTTGTAAAATCTTGAAGGAATAAATAGTGTGCTAAGCCTGTTGTCGACGGGATTCTGTATGTATTGTCTACATTTCCTGAAGGAGTGCTACGTGCCTATAGAAGCGGCTTTTAACAGGTCGGTTCAGTCTATTAGACAAGCGGGTTTGACTGTCAAACGATCAACGTTGGCTCTTCACCAGTAGGTATTGACTCTGGAGGTAGGGGAAAACACTGCGAAAATTTCATTAACCTAATTCGAATTACAAACTGGTCGTCCGGTGAGTTAATGCTAATCAATACTAAACCTATTATTTTCGGTCGGAAAATTTCAATCGGTTATCAAGTTTAGATGGCGTTAGTGAGAATTGGTATCATGTTTCTTATGATCAAAAATGGATTCCAACAATGCAGTCCTGAAAACCTTCTTCTTTCTCCTCAGATGTAACACCTCTAAGAAGACGAATCCTGTGAGGCACACTGTCCATCACTCATGTATTGTAATTTTGATACCATTGAAAGTGACTGACTGGCCACAAAAGATGAAATTTGCGAGCAGAAGAATAATAGACAACGAAATGTGACTGCGAGATCGGAATGTTCAGAATTAAGCTTACCTGTGGTTGCAACCAGCGCTTTTCTGCAACGAGCTGAACTCAGTATAACCAACTTTCACACATTACAATATTCCATACTTGCCACTCAACGATATGCGCATCTGTTTAAGTAATCCCCACAACATTTCGGTCTGAGTTCGATGAATTATCTGATATTCTGAGATAATTGCAACATAACACATCGTCTGATGTCCAGCCGTTATTCATGTTAAACTCTAGCTATACAAGTAAAAACGGTTCGACAAGACATTTGCTGGTTTGTTGTAGTCTGCTGTGATCGTTTGTTGACAACGTTGTTGATTCAATTAATTGTATTTGACCTGTTTGATCGCAGGTTATTAAAATCTGTGATATCGTCCGGTTCACCTGGTAACTTCTTTTGCATTTTTCTTCACACCTGTCAGTTTAGTTTGTTTCTTGATTCTTCTGTTCTACACCCCAACACACAATACTAAATTATATTCCGCTAATCGGGACGATAGCCAAGTTATTGACGAACAATTTCCCGTGTACTATGCAAACGACGTTAGTTCATCCGTCCATTATTCATATCCGACGTTTTAATCGATTCTCTCATAAATCGTGACCCTCTGTTCACTATCGCTCCGTCGCATCAATGGCATTTTCTTTCCGACTGCGAACAGGACTTCCGGTGTGGACAGCTTATTCGGTTTCATCAGCCGTTAAGGCCATCTGTTGTTCCTTAGTGACCCATCGAACCGCTCTTCTGTCCAATGTTAGGCTCGCCCGATTCTGCATCTTTCCGGTGTAATAGTTGAATTGTCTGTAATATCCCGCACATCTTATATTCTCATCCTTTTGCATTAGTTTAAAATGCGCTGGTTATACTGTTTAGGATTGATTTGAAACCACGCAACATGCGCGCAATGGGCTCTGTACAGTTTAGGTTCCCACGACGAAACACAGTTGAAGTTTGTAACCTTTAGTTTGATTATTGTTGTTCTATTTGACACCGTATCAAACTGCTGCACGATATACTAGCCTCATTCAAATAATTTGACTTCAACGAAGTCGACATCGATTCATCGCTCCCAGTGTAACATGCAGGCCAGCCGAATCCACTCTGGATGCCCGTGACTACGCGGACCAACCTTCGGGCAACGTGGACGCACCAGGGGACAGCGCTCTTCCGAAGTAGGGGTTCGAACGACAGTTCTGAAAAGAGAAACAATACGAACACACATGAGCCGAAGGCCCAGTAAGCCATGCACACGACTTACACAAACGAAAGCTAAAACGGCACCAACAACACAGCAGCACGCCCCGTTACACAACACAAATTCAATCCGTGCGCGCTCGCTGGTTTCGGTTGCGCGTTACACCAGCTAGCAGTAAGAGATGGTCATATCGAGTTTTTACTTTTCATGTTCAAATCCCATATTACTGTGATAATTCCGTCAATGATATATCCCTTCCAATAAAAATGGTTGATGATGATGTCATGTAGGATTAATTTGCATGGATGATCACTATGATGAACTGAACACTACTCACCTTTGGTGGCAGATTTCATGTCCCTTTATGTAATTACTTTCACTGATTGATGGCTAAATGAGTTAAAGGAGTCCACCTTTCGCCTGTGCCAAAACCCATTTTCAGTGCATATTCTTGTCCTAGCCCTTGATTCGGTTTCCGTGGAGCTTTCCCGCAACAGCTGTTCGCAAACCGCACAACCAACATAGTGGACATAGTCTCCGGGATGCAACTAACGGACTGTATACCGACAGAGCAACAAATGATAACTGACACCAAAACGGAATAAAGAAACTCCATCTCCCTTAGCTCACCAATGGAGAGATCCTGCAGACCATCCAAATCATTGTCGCCAAACGATTAAAGACTATCAGGACAACACATTCAAATATGGATGGACAGCAATAAATTTTACAAGTCCTGACTTTTGAAAAATAGTATTTCTTAAAAACAGCTAGATGAAAATGAGATAATTTTCTCATCTCCGGTTGACAAGAAGAGTCAGACCTACTAAGCAATAACTAAGGTACCGAAGATCTGAGTAAACAGCGAACTGTAGCTTTTGACTAATCGCAAATAAGCTTGGTTTTCTATTGCACAGCTACTTTGCAAATCTAGTTTACTACATGTTGTATCTCTAATCGGGTTCAATCAATAGCATACAAAACTAACTACTTGACCAGTGTACACAACCACCCCTTGAAAAGTAAATCTCAACCAGTTCGTGCACTGTAATCCATAGTCGCCGAAAACCGGCAGAAATAGAGAATGATACAATGACTATAAATTGCAAACATGTATAACTGAATTTCAGGTAACTATTACGTAGTTTGTTGTATCTAACAAATAACACATACGCTTCCCTTTACTACGTACCCAAGACATGAGCTTAGTGACGAAGTTATTCTGTTGCCACTTTGAACTCATTGCAACCCGTGTCCATCTGCATTTTGGTATGAGAACGAACAGAAAGCTAACCGTTACTTTTTGTCTACCCTCCGCAATTCACAGAGCCCTGATGGCTTGCATGTAATGCCTGTTCATATCACTTTCTAGATGTGAAGTATCTCCATAATGGATGTTGTAGGCGTTGGCAGATCTCACCAACCGGCAGTCGTATCTCCACCAATTTGTAAGTTTGCGCATGTCCACTGTGCACACTAAAATCTACGGAGGGATCGCCATCTCTTCTGAAAGTCGAAACTGGATACTGCATACTTTCCGGTGGTATGACGTGTTGAGAACAGTCGGGCTTCATTTTGGCTCCAGACAACAGACCCAACAATCGAAGTAGGTCATAATCAAAACACCGTTTGGAATCCATGACCTGTAACTAGTGAAAACAGCTTTTGGTCAAGCAACTTTAAATCCGCTTATATTTGTATAATAATAACTAAACGTGTTTTTCCTTGAGCAACTTTCGTTCTTCCATGAAACAAAAAATGTCAACGTTTTTACGAGTGCAGATGGCGGCGCTACACAAATAGCCGAATGTTTTTGGGTGCTATCTGAGGTCTTGACATCTTAGTGAAGTGCACGTAATGTCTTTTCTACAACCAACGAACTTTAGAAAACCACCAACCGAACAGCATTGCCTAAGAGAGGGTCTATTCTCCTAATGAACCTCAGTTGAGCCAAATCCACTGGTTTACTTGATGAACATACTGCTCTGTTTACATTTTCGTCGCGAAAATCAGGCTGCAGTTGTTAAACCACATGTCAATGACTTGTTCAGTTGTCTAGGTTTTTTATTTCCGCCTTAACATCAGTCCGAGTAAACTACAGAACTATTCACTGTGGGCTTCCCCACAGCTCAAATAGTTGATCTTTTGTTTTCAGATTTCTGATATACAGTGATACCTTTCTGACATCTGTCCCTCTTGGGATTTTTCGCGCGTCATTACAGTACAATTCACTAACTGGAAAAAGTTTTATCTGTTTGAGTAAATCCACTCAAAGTTATCGTAAGAGCTCCTTGTGGTATCTTAGTGAGATTTTTATATTCTGCAGTCACAGTAACTAAATGGGCAAGATTATCTGATGTCTTTCGATAAGAAAGTAAGTTAGCGCTCATTCCTGTAGCGTGCTACCTAGCAGTCGTGGAAAGCTTACTAATTCAACTGACTGAAAACTCTGTGACTCAGAGGTGAATAGCTCAATCAAGATCTTCATGTCAAACACTACAAGAATACTATCTGTAGCCACCGTCTGGAGTAAGTGACACACAGAATTAAATAAAGGGAGCAAATTCATACGTTGTTCCTAGTTTCTTCCATTGTTAAAGATTTCGTCTCATGTAAACAGATATCACCGTTGCAGATAGCCAAATTCATCTGATTTATTGTACACAATATGTTGATAATACGTTACATGGAGAGAAATACGTCGACAAACATGTACTCCAATGGAAAAGAAGAAACTACTGTAATTGTATGCTTGCGGCATAAATTTCTAGGCACGGTTGCAAAGGTTTGTCAATAAGAACTGGTGTAATATACTATCACACGTAACAGCCTTCATTCTCGGTCACAAGTCACCCACAGGTCAGTTTGATACTGGAGTGTTTCACCTTAAATATCATTACAATTATAAGCTATAGGATAGTATGAGTTAAGCTATGCTAATCGTTCATCTTATTCGTTCATGTGAAACGTGGGAAACACTAGGAGTTGCTTCTACCAATCACCTTCACAGTGTGAGTATTTTATAACTCAGTCAATTCTGAAGCTTATTCAATTATGCCACCCCGTTTTCAACTAAATGTATCAAAGTACCAGTTAAAAGTGATCCACCCTTTTATATACATAGAAGTCCAGGTGGTACAGTTTAGTGTGCTAGAATGCATGACCAACTTGACTGTAGAAATTGACAACCTATAGAACACTTCCTTGTGATGACAATGAAGAAAAACGGAGTACCTTGATTCCAAAAGCAACCACAAGTTTTATTTACCAAAAAGTCAAACAAATTAGTTAACGATTTCCCCGGTAATTTTTATGCTAAATCGTGTTAGATAGCAATTTTGCGTATACTTAGCCTAACTGGACCATGTGATCTTTTCAACACGTCTAGTGCTAAGAACATATTTTTGGTGATGTACTAGGTCTCGTAGGTGTGGCGACTGTATACGACAACTATTCCAGTGTTGAGTACCACTCAGTGGTGTTGATACATAGTGCGGTAACAGTCGAGAACTGTGCATGAGCTGCAAATAATGGCAAACCTCCACGATCACAGAACAACTGGGAACGTTAGTACAAATCTTGCAAGCTTTTCAGATGATACCGTTTTAATGAACCTAACTTTATATGACTAACAACGGATATAGAGGCACGCCAGAGGTGCAAGATAGTGATTTTTATTGATGTGGTGTAGTGTCTTAAATTCTTTTATGAGTGTCAGAGCGCTAACCTCTTCCGGAGAATGGTTGTTGTTGCTGCCCGCACACCAAATCCTACATTTCTTGGTAAGTTCAAAATATACGAAACTAATCTTCCGGTGGAATCCAGCTAGCCTTTCTAATTGATAACGGTGTGCTGTGTAGTCCGGTGGTTTCGTTTTTGCCATACAAGTACTAGTTGATATATTGTTAATATGTAGTAAAATTGATAACCAAGTTAAAAACTATAATGAAAGCAGATTAAACAATTTTCAACCAGGTTTTCCTGAGCGTTTTGAAGCACTAATTTTCTTTGTCTAAAATTGTAGCCGTATTATGTACAACCTACGTGGAAAAGGCAAAAACTTGCTACAAATGATCCGACTGATGTAGCTTGGGTTATGTGAATCCTCCTGATGGCAAATGAAAACATCAATACCGGTAATTAGTGAGAGGTTCGTCATTGATACGCTTGCGCATTCCCACAGACTTTTCAGTTAGCCTGTTGAAAGGAAGCACTAGATCCGAGTTCTGTTCTCGTTACAGTTTAACAGTAGTGCATATCCTCATCACGGGATTCCGGTTTGCAGGGAAGTCTTGGTCGTAGGGTCATTCATTGGGGTCAGTAGGACAGTTACTGTTTCCTCTCGAGGTGAGAAGGCAATATGAGTACCACTCACAAGTGAATTTGGCTGGACGTTTGCGTGAAAACAATATTATTGTCGTCCTAAAATCGACAGTACTCTGGCAAGCATTTCTTTCCCAAATAAGATTACGTCTCCAGTATTCGTATATGCTAAAAAAGAAACCTATCTAATCCAACATTCTATGAGATTATGTAAACGTCCATTCTCATTCATGGGTTGTCAAAGTAACTGCGGAATATATTGTCAAATAATTGGTTTATAATTACTGGCGTAGTTCTCCGGTAATTCGGTCTGCACGACTTCAACCGAAGAGGTCTATGCGTTCACCTTAAATCTGATTACCCGGTCAGAATGTAGGTTTAGAAAGAAGTAATTTGCTCAATGAGGAAACTGTTACCGAAGTTGGCATGATAATTAACCTACCTACAATTTACTCCGACAAGAGCTACATAAAAACGAATCAATCAACGGTTAAACCGCAGAACAAACGCAGACGGAGTACTCGATGCAAGTGTGTGAAGAAAAATCTTCCGACTCTGTTGGTAACCCGGTATTCTTGTGCACTTCAGGTGTTAAATGAGCTGCTAGCTAATCGTTCTTCTGAATGAGGAATTACTAAAGAGATCATGATGGTTTTTCTACGGAACAATACAGTCATGCGCTATGCAAAATCAATAACACAAACTAATCAGAGCACAGGAACCGAAAGTCTAAGAAGCTGATAGGTTTCGACAAAAGCTAAGTGCATGTTTTCGAAAGTGCAAGCAAACTGTAGGCGGTATTCAGTCTACATGGAGCCAACTCTCCGACTGCTCATCAACTACCTATGGGGGAACAAGGAATTGTCGATTTCGTAAAATTTAAGATATTGTTCTGATCACGGAACCCTGTAAACCTGAAGAAATGTACCGCTTTTATCGATAGCGTGTCCGACTAGGGGCAGGTAAGTCTGCCTGAAAAGAATACTAGTGATACAAAACCAAGATTCTAGATTTCCGTACTTTGAACTATGCCTCGAATGCAACTGGCTGAACACGGATAAGTCAGAGGTGCTAAGTACAGATCGAAACTGACTGTATAAGTTAATTCTTTTTTTAAAAAAATCGGTAAAACTGAGCAGATGTGATTGATAATGGGTCGTCAGACCAACATTGATTTAGTCAGAAGGATTTACACAAGGACGAAGGGGACGGTGGTTATCCGACGTTCAGAATGCAGTTAAGACAAATGCGGGTCATGGTCAGTATATTCCGGTAAACAGTGAATCTACAGTCATACTGAACATCGAAATGTGCCGATCGTCCAATGAAGTGTTCACTGGTGCAATGTCTGTTCATCGCCACTGAATGCAGTACTATTTTCGGCCTAGTCTCACCTTAGTTATAGCCAATCATACTGTCGGACTAAACGGCCATTTCAAGCTTATTTATTTGCTGCACCTTGTTCTCTGTTGAATCCTCACCACAGGATTGTTATCATATCACTGATCTCCCGAAAGATCGTAGTGCATTTAACAAGCTTCTCGAATTCGTGTTGAATTAGACCGATTGTTCGTTTCATGCCCTGTCACAACAATCAACACTTGATTTGCCGAAGTTTGTTTGGTTTGCCTGTTATTCTACGTTTGAAACGAGATCCAATGTTAAATTCTTCAAAGTTTGTTCCGTTTGTTTGTGGAAAGTCACTCCCAACTTTCCGCTTTCTTTTTCCCTTGTCATTTGACGTGCATAATTCAGGTGAACGTTGTATTGTGACTGCTCGCAAACTGGCGTCGCTGAACAATTGAAGTTTTCTTCACTTCGGGTCCCGCCGAAGCCTTGATTCATCATAACTATGACCCCATTAATTTACTTGCTGTTGTTTGACATGCTTTCGTATTTGTCAGCACCTAACTGCTTTAATGGATTAATGTCCCGGTAACCCGTGGCCATTTCACTGGGTTGTTCTCCGGTTATTCCATTCTGAACGTTATTCTGCTACCTGTTAATTCACATTCGCGGTGAAAGTACATTATCGTAGGAGCTCTGGTTACAAGTAACATATACAGCTCAGCTATTCCGATCGTCTTTTCTGAAGTTTCCGGACTTCTGAACGGGTACATTTGGAGATGTTGATTACGCGGCACTCAGTGGAACGCCCTAAATCGCCAGAAACCCGTTAGCGACTAATATGAGTCAGACATACTCCTTACATTAAAACATGTTTCGATAACTGTATAATACTCGATTAAACCTCATAGCCGTTTTTTTCTTTGCTCGATAGTGATAACCCAGTGATTTGAAAAGTAAGGTAGCATTACTGCACCTGGGAAACAAGATTAATGCTATGAAACCACTGCAGTTTTTGCACAAGTCATATGTCGTGTTTAACAAGAATACAAGAAAGAATTTAACAACTTGCTTGAATTTAGAAGAAATGTACGAAGTTAAAAAATTATTTTATATTCACTCAGACCGTTGAAATCGATTAGCTGCTGATTTCTTGTAAACAGTTATTCGCCCCCCCAACCAGCCTCAACTCGTTTATGGAACAATAGAGGAATAAACAAATGAACATAATGAAATGGCTACGAAATAGCGAGTTTCGATAACTTGTATTAGAGAAACAGTAATGTAATAACCGCCACAGTAGTAGAATACATCCATATCCCCGGGGTGGTTCGGAACTCTTCTGCATACATAACAGAACTTCATTCAACCACCACTTACACCAATTCTTTCCTTTAATAAAGTTGATTAAAACAATAAAGGAGTATTACGCACATCTTGAACACGTAACTAATTTTAATCACTGAGAAAAAAGTAGACAAAACGGAAGTTTGGAAACAGTGAATGTGGCACTCACCTCGTAAATATAACACCGAAGTTTCTGACGTTATTAGTAGTGAGCCGATAATTTTGCATGAAACTAGCAACCATACCAGTTGAGCATTTTCCCTACTAATAGCTCATCCCCTCAACATAGTGATCAGCACACACAGTTGAGACACTCATTAGACAGAGCATAGTCTAAAAAATGAAAGCTTATATACATGTTATGCGCGGCTCATTCATTCGAAACCAAGTCTACGATATTGCCTGGCTAGGGATATTTATATGCAGGTAGCAGATATTCTGTAACGTCTCTTAGATTGGTCACAATAATAGGCATTCAATACACACCAAAATCACTTGAAATTCCGATTCCATAAACGTATGCACTGATGGGACTATAACAATTAGAAAACACCATTTAAATCACTATTCAAATTAATTGTTCAAATGCCAGAAATATGCTCTAATCTCAGTGGTGATGGAATAAAAATAATCAGGATAGAACACAAATTAACTTAGCCAACTAACTTTTATAGCTGAAAACGAAACATCATCATAGACAGCAATACATCAGTGGTTCACACTTATGCTTAACTGCCACATAAGGGGCAGAAAAGAAAAGAAAGCGGCAGAAAGGGACCTAACCACTAAGAAAACATAACCACGTCTGTATTTAAACATTTAGCATCAAGGTGCCTATATCCGGCAAACAACCGAGTTGTAAGTGAAAGAAAGGCGTTATCAACAATACAGCCTCTTTACGGTTTTCATTGAACCACATTACTAAGTGCGCTCACTTCACAAACAACTCAGTCAAACAACATACACTCCACTGATTTCGACATTTGTTCTCAAATGTTTCTTGTCAAAAGAAACAATAGATTACGGCGAAGTTGTTCGTGAAAAATCGATGAAGTGCTAGACTGACACGTGAAGTTTGCAGCTCGTGAAACAAAAATCACACAATGTTCATGTAACATAACGAACACATTAATCTATCTAAAATGGAGATGTAGATGACAACAGTAAGCGTTTAATCACGAACAGCGTGTGTATTTAAGTTAGCGATTCACAATAGGCAGTTTTTTATTACAACTCAGTCAACTGAGTTAGGAATCGGACAAACTGGGTAGTTCGAAGTTTTGTTGACAGGCGCGATGTATTATTGCTTAGTATACAAACTGTCTCCTAGAGGCTCCACTGAGCGGTTAATTGAACACACAGTATAATTTTCTCTCAGTTCACACCGACTGTATAAGATATGTGGACTGTCTATGTGTGAGTGGACGACACATCACGAGTGGCTGCACAACATGATCGATAGTTAAACGGTAGGTTACACTGAGTGAGTCACACGGCTTGGTTATAGGTTGCCCTGACCTGAATAGTAGTTGCCCAGTGATAACTGTTTCAGTGACTCCAGGGCAACATAGAAGTAGGGACCAGCATGTAGCGTTGGACCCAAATGTACAGACTAAAAAGTACAGTGTTCTTTGAGTAAATTGCGATGGCTCAACGAATTCTTTCATAAACCCAAAAGTACTACATAGTGGTATTCATAAATGCAAAGATTTGACAATGGAAAGAAAAGTCTGCAGATTTATCCGATTATTAAGCTGTGCGGCTCCGGTCTCAAGGTTTTCCTCACCATTGATAAGGAGTGTTGTGAAACCGCAGTCACAACGCAGAAATCTACATCGTCAAGTCAAAACGATGTGAGGCGTAAATTCTAAGCCAAATATGGTCTCTCAGGTGTGATCTAATTATCGATCTGCGTCGTTCTATCCCAAACCACAATGATATATTCCGACGTGCCCAGAAAAACTTCATTCCTGCTTTTGCCAGTGTTACCCGAAGACGTGTGGCGTCACTGATTTACTAACGATGGACAACACGAAAGTTGAAAGCATGATGAACTTCCTGTTACGCACATGCCTCATGTTGGAACCAGTAAACTCGAGTGCTATGATCAGCACATCTGTGGGAGAAAAATACCTATTAATTAACCAAAACGGCATGCCAGAAAGTGATGGGTGACTAATTTTCTTGGAAGATAACTAAACACCTTGACTAATTTTTTGGCCGAAAGTCATACTCCTCGATCTCATTCAGCGAACAGGTGAGATACCATCCCCTTCAATACACTAAATATCTGCTACAACTGATATTATAAATTTGTGCAACCCCTTTTTATGTGTTTAATTAACGATTTCATTCCGAAGGTTGTGATTGGTTTTGATATATTTCACCGTGAACTTACCCTCTGCGACATTTCTCATAGGAGACTCTTAACCAACCAACCTATTGTATCTCCAGACCTTCATTACTGCAGTTGGCTTTTTGAGGTTAACACCAGAAGTAGCACGTATCAAACCAGTGACACAAGTCTACCAAACAGGGTGATTCATCAGGATCACCTGCAGCAAGCTTACGGTGGTGCAACGTGCACACAACCTCAGGTCTTCCGATGTTAAACGTCATTATTTCAAATGACCTTATTGTTATGTACAGAGCAGAGGAAAAATGAATACATAAAAAGCGGTACCTAGACTACCTCATGAAGGCAACCCTAAAAAATTTTTGAAAAGCCGAATCCAAAGGCGTCGACGGAACTGCCAAACACAACCGAAACGTGTCACAAGGCTGTAAATAAGGTAGTAATAAAGTTCTTTGGTTTCTCGTATTCGATCCACAAAGAAGGCGTGAAGAAAACCAACCACACGCTTAATGTAAGACGTATGGGTAAGTAATCGACAATTGTGGGTCCGTTGGAACGCAAATGAAAAAACTGTTACAGCAGATAGTGTCTGAGATGCGAGGAAGCGTCTGAACGCCCCAAGCCAACTGATGACTACTTTATTAACAATATCCTACGAGGAGAAAAATATGGCTCTCAAGAGAACTCCCACTGGCTCACTCAGTAATGTTGCACACTAATGTGTGTTGTGCACACCACACTCAAGTGACGGGCACCGGTAGTAATAGAGGGCCAGATCGCTTGAACTTCGATTGCAATAAGACACATGGGTGAATCGGTTTGCGCGTGTTCTTCGGAATAGTAAACAGTCGATGATGTTCGCCGCAGAAGCAATACCCACCTCAAGCAAATTAACGTGGGAACAGCACTTTGGCACATCACTAACCCATACTGTTTTACGCTAAACCGAAGTTAACCTAACTTCAGTTTGTGGTGCGGTCAAAGCATCACGAAATTAGGCTACTAAATAAATGTAAGTAGTAAAATACACAATCGAAATTAAACTCGAAATAGCTGAACAATGCGCTCTACTGATCGGGTGAGAGCAATCTGCACCAAGACAACAGGGACATGATGCACGTAAAACAGTGCGTACCGCCTGAAGGGCTCGTTCTTCCTGTCCCCGTTGATGCTCTCACGGAACCGCGCTTCCCACAGCTTATGAGGAGGTGGTGAGTGCACCCTATTTGTGCTGGATGATTTCCTCTGCCGTTAAACTAGATGACAATCGACACAATGTCCACTAACATGGCTCGTGATACCATGAAGTACATGATGTGGGGGAAAGAGCAACAGATCAGTCAATCAGGTAGATGCTTCAGTTCCTTTCAATTTGTACGCAAAGACCATAGTGAAGCTCAGCTGCAACAGACCGCAGCTAATTAGTCAAGATCGAGGGGAATGAAGAGAAGCGCATTGGAACACCAATTCCTGTGTGTAATAACAAACAAGCGAACCAAAGTATCTCCGTCTCTAGTGAAGACTAGGAATATTATCACGGCAGCCAGCAAGCTTAAAGTTGAGTACGAAATATAAGTCATCATTCATATTTCGAACGTTTAAACACGGACACCATAAGTTGAGAAAACCGAGTGAATGTGGAAGGAAGCACACTGATGAACCGAAAAAGTTAAACGGTGATGTGGACACCTTTAGGGTTGTTCAACCGATATCCGGAAACTCAAGAAGTACATGAAAAACAGCAACAGTATAACCCTTCTTGCTTGTTTGCAAAAGATCTTACAAGAGTGGAACTTTAGATTGTTTAAGAAGCCGAGACTTCAGGAAGCATTGACGGGTGTTTCTGGCCAAGCGATAGCACTTTGCCCATGGCTGACTGAGCATCTGGACGCCCGACAGAAATTATGGATAGGTAGAAGCAGAGATAGGAAAGTCAAAAACGCCGACCAATACATGAACACAGTAAGAGTAGCTTCCGTAATCTTAGTAGTGTGCAAATCAAATTAACTAATTCCGGATGCTGCCTTGAGTACTACTGCTCTTGTGCGAAGAAATTCACCAGACGTGATAGAGAATCCATTTCAATGATAATCCTTTCGAATTTTCATACTGCATAACTTATGTCGTTAAATGAGAAAATGTTGTAAGCCCTCGACAGGATACGCTAGTTCGCACGTGGCAGAGTAATGCGATTGATAGAAATCGGATTCTTCTCCTTGATATAATTAACAAGGAAAATATTTATCCAGAAAATAAAGCGCCGGTCCCCGTTAATTGCGCTCAAGACAAACCAAAAGACGGGTGCAAAAAGCAACTTTGTTCCGCTCCAAAAACGTGTGACAAGCAGGAAACTGAGGAGTAGTTATGTGATGCATAACGACCTACAAACATTCTGGAATCAGAACAACGAAGGACAGACATAAAAAAAGCGGCCAAGGTCCCTAAGTCACCAATGGGCATGGCGGAATAAAGGCCGAACAGGTAAAAAAATAGCGAAGGTTACCACTCGACTGCTCACGAAATATCTGCTCATTCTGACTGGATAAAATCGTTTTATAGAAGGAACAAATGGATTTCCCTAACTGAAACAGATTAATTTGAACGAAAACTGACACGAATTCAGTTTGACTTAACAGGATAGAAATCAGAAAGGCGGATGAATTGAAAGAGATGAACCTATAGTTTGTAATTTGCTTGATCCCACGTCCACTGCAGTTTCCAGTTTATAAGTACCATGAGTTGGAATTAGTATGGAATATACCGATAAGATTAAAGCATTTAATTTTAGATTCAGGTATCATTTTGTTTCATCGACAGTGAACTGATATACCCCTGCGAACTGCAACTCGAAACCACATTAGTTAAAACCGCATGCGCTAAATTGCAAAGACAAACAAAGTGCAATTCTATATTAGGGAGTAACAGCAAACGTTCAGTAGGTGTACAGACTTAAGGAAGGATAGTACAAGGAGAGTATATAGTATTATCGCTGAACTCATTATTTTACAGTGGACAACCCCAGTGTTATCGAAACTGGAAGGATAAAATATCAGAGAATTTAAGTTAGGTGATCACAGTGTGTGTTACATAAAACAGATCACGGTAGTAACCGTTGGGACGATCGGTGTGAAGCGCAAGGACTGGTCCGATAACAACAACGTGATTATCTCCAGCTTGGTGCAAGGGAAGAATGTCGCGCTTGCCACTCCCACGCCAGACCCAGACAATTAAGCGAAGAAGACCACGTTCCGGAGTATCCGCCGCCATCTGGCCGACCTTATTCGCCGAATCAAGGACAACTGGTGAATGAAGCAGGGTGAGCGGATGCAGGGCTACGCCAATCACCGAAGACACAAGGAGATCTACGATTTTCTTAAGGCGACCTTCGGTCCATCTCTCCAGTCCACCAAAGCATTGGTAGACGTGGCCACCGGCCGTTCTTGCACCAAACCAGAGGACATCGTGAAAGTGTGGTGCAAACAACTTGGTAGCCTACTAAACCGCCCTACTAACATTGATTGGGTGACTGTGAACAGCCTGCCGCAACAGGACATCAAACCTTCAAGTGCCCTCGCCCCGGATTTGCAAGAGTTGCAGAGAGCGATTGATCCACTGCGCAACAGAAACGCTGCAGGTGAGATCGTGAAGAATGGCGGATCGGAGTTGGAACGCGCTTTGCTCCAGCTGGCTCACTCCATCTGGAAGCACAAGTTAATGCTGCAAGAGTTCAAGAAGGCCCTTATCGTACAATTGTTTAAAGATAAAGGTAGCAAGCAGTGCGCCGACACCTATCAGGGTATCAGTCTTCCGAGCTGCACAAGCAACGCGCTTGCCAGAATCCTTCTGAACCGTCTGAATACGCAAGTCTTGGAGACAAATGTTCTCAAGAAGCAATGGACATTCCGGGCGAGTCGGCGTGTGATCAACTTGGTGTTTGTTGCTCGATAGCTTCAGGAGAAATGCCGGGAAG
>QNGE01001053.1:180182-197304 GCA_008508345.1 Paragonimus westermani
GAGAAGTTGTGTGGCGAAGGCTGCTTTCGGACGTCTTGAAAGACGTGTCTGGAAGAACCGTAGTCTGAAAATGGCCATTAAGCTGTGCGTCTACCGCTCAGTGGTGCTGTCTATACTGCTGCAGTGAAACGTGGACGTTATACCAACCGAACGTGTGTTACCTGAATCGCTTCCATGTGCAATGTCTGGGGCACATCTTGGGTATTCGGTGGTCGGACATGGTTCCGAACACTTAGGTACTGCGGCGAAAGGACATGAAGGGGATGGAAGCCCTGCTGATGCTAAATCAGCTCTGTTAGTTAGATCACGTCCGCCGAATGGGCGATGACCATATTCCGAAGCAGCTGCTGTATGGACAAGTGAAATCAGGTGAGCTTTTCACGTTGCAACATTGATTTTAGATGTTCGGAAGACTTGACGTTGAACCGGACAGCCTGGAGGAGTAGGATTCGGAGGGGCGTCCGAAAGTTCAACGAGCAGTTGTCGCGCGGTACGCAAGGGAACCATCGGGGTCATAGGTCGTAGTGACGTAACTATATGGCGCTGCGATATGTGCGGCCGAGAAAGCGCTGGCCTTTTGGAATCAGTGTGTCAGCAACGTACCCATAGTACACCCTCGGCAGAGATGAGTATGTTAGGCTCGGGTAAGTCATATCAGCATATCCATTCTAGTTCTGTTAATGACTGAATCAGCAAACATGGCAACTAATCCGCGATCTCCTGTCCATTCTTTCCTTCAGCTGTGTTGGTGTACTGTATGATGAATGGTCTGTTTGTTCTTTTCGTAGTCCAATCTGAACTTTGTTTATCATCCTTGCCTTCTCTAGAACGCAATAACATGCACTTCTATACTGAAATGCTTTTTGTATTACATTTTACATACCCTTCTTCTCATTTTAGGTTTTGTCATTGCAGTCCCTCTTTATGTTTATTCTCCGAGAGATAAGGGTTTACTTTTCACACTAGCCATCCCACTGGTTAACCAGCATTGGCCGGCTGGACACAAGGACCTCGTTGACACACCACTGGTGTTATTCCTTCGGGTTTACATTAGACATGTGGTGTGCGAATGGAACCACAAGTAGCGCGGCGCAAGTCATTTGCGGTGATAGTTAAGCCCAGGTGTCCTTTTGTTTCGGTCACTGTGACAGGCTGATCCGAGTCGGATGCCGCCAACCGTACACAGTTTGATGATAGGTGTCAGCATTCGTGTTCACTTCTCGTAATAACCATCAGGAACATATGCAAAGCTAATGATTTGGGGTGGGTAAAAATGAAGTCATTAAGAAACACGCATGTCAAACTACCAGAGTAACCGAAGTGTGCACGAAAACATTTATTCATGAGTCTCAATCCAGTAAGCTAGCACACGTATCGTCCACTGCTTGGTATTTTATCCCAGTCCATTCTACTGGTCACATATAAATTTCACGTTATTATGATTTCGTATTAAAGAAACAGTACGAAACGTCAGTATCCACCAACATCCGTCATCACGTTACAGCGGCGCCGGTCTAGGAAGGAAACCAATCGTTTCAAAATGGTGGGGTCCGTATAAAATACTCAACAGAAGTACTGCTTTTATTATTACTAAAGTACGGATGTCAACCGAGTGCCACGTTAGTGAATCGGTGCTAGCAAACATGGTTTAGGCGTATCCAAAGTATGTTAAAGCTGATGCAGACACTAAACGAAAAAGGCTCAGTCGACAAATGTATTTAGAGGATCCAGTGTATTGATCAACAAACAATACCACCCGTACCTTCACAAACATAGACAGAGTCGAATAGTAAACCAGTACCAATGTTGAATTGCAGTGGAGAGCCTGTTAACGACGTAGAGGGACCCCCTTATTTTAAGCACAAGACAGGACTCATAAATAATCCCCCGTGAGGGTTGAACGACCTGACGATATCCAACAAAATGCATGCCAAAAGGCAAGGAGAACAAGTACAAAAACCACATTATATTAGCTACCTCAGTAGCAGGATGCAATGAACTGGATGATACGCAACCTGAACACTAGAACCAGTGATAAACCTTCACAACATACGTTGTAAGCAAAAGCAACACGAAAGAATTCTTAATAAAGTATTGTCACTCGGAGAACCGCATGAATGCGAACCCATTCCTAAAACACAAATGACAACCCTCACGTAAGACGTCACTTTTGAAAAGGCAGGCCGGTGGAACACATTTGTATTGCTTGCAAGTATTCCGACAAATTTAGTCCACAAGCCCAAGCTGATCGAAAAGAAATCGATTAGACGCCAGTGTGACACGCAACTTGACCCTCATATCTGTCACGATCAGAGAACACTGCACCACACAAATAAAAAATCAGTAGTTATCAGGGCAGTCCGTAGCGGACTGACAAGTGAACTGCGCGTTGCCATGGTCAGGGGTCGATCAAATCTCAGTGATAGAATCATTTCGTCCACACCTACATCGACGGCCTATTAGTTGCAAGCGCTTCTGAAGAAAACCAGATTCACCTGTGACAGCTTTTCGACAGATTAGCGACTTTTGGCATAACGATTAATGCGGAAAACTGGGTTTTTGGCCAGCCAGCAATACAGTTTTTAGGACACCACGTTGACCAGCACGGTATTCGACCACTGACTGGCAAGGTAGGAGTAATCCGCGACTATTCCCTTCCCACCACCCTTGCTGCTATTCACTGATTTAGCGGGATGGTCAACTACCATGTCGGTTTACTCCGCACTGCGCCCATCTTATGCAGCCTTTAACTGATTTACTCTGCGGCCGCGTCAACGGGGTTATAGAGTTATCAACAACAGCCACCAAATCTTCCGTTAAAATTAAAGATGCATTAGCCACCGTCATTACCTTGCACCACTTCAATTCAGCTGCGGAAATAAGTGAAGCGGTTGACGTGTCAGTCACCACAGTCAGCGCCGTACATTAACAATTCGTCGATGGGCTCTGGAAACTGTTTGCTTTTCATTATCAGACGTTTACTTCCTACTGAAACAAGGTATGGGACGTCCGATCGTGAATTGTTAGCAATTTACTCGGCTGTTCGTCACTTCCGACATGTCCTCGAGGGAAATCAGATTGTGAATTTCACCGACATTAAACTGTTGGTTTTGTCTTCCGCAGTATGTCTGATAGACATTCGCCCCGCGAAGTTTGACACTTGGGTTTTGTATCCCAATTTACTTCCGATGTACGCCACGTTTACGGTAGCGATAACGCTCCTCCGTACCCCCGTCAGCGCCGGCAACCGTCTCGAAACAGCCTTGCTCAAGCGCATCGTCCTTAGCAAACATCACGACTTTGCGGATAAAGCTAGCACCCGCCGTAACGCGTCGGGCCTTAGGGCTTACTGATCGGAACGCCACATAGGGGACTAACGTTTGTCATATCTGGTGCTTTTTTTCCCAGCCATAAAAAAATCGCAAACTATTTTTGAAAATATAAAAAAAATCGTTTTCGATACAAAAAAGAAACAATTGCGCTTGCCCAGGTTTTTTCTATCTCGAACGTCTGTATTCGCTGTTTAATATGGTTGAGTACGTCATTTATTTTTCCATTGTTACTCAGTAAGTTTCATTCTATTTTCTGTCGTCTGTCTTATCCGGCGCTGACATGACGCACGCAGCCTCATCGATCGCGATCATCCTCGATCTCTTATTGGATGCCGTACTTGAACGTCCCGTGGATGCCCCGCTTCGAACATTCATTTCCTTTTACTGTTGTTCCGGCAACATCAGTGGAGGACGTTCGGGTAGAAGCTCGCTAGGAACTGTGGGTATTAGTGATCCTCCACCTGCGGCGTATAGTGTTTATCGTGCCAACCACAAGCTGATTGGATATCAGCTGGTACGCCTTGAACCAGATCAGGTGGCTGGCCCCAGTTATCCTCGTCACGATCGAAGAGTTGTTCTCACAGTAATCTTCCAGGGGGAGCTGTGTAACAGCATGGGGATTTCACTGGCCTGCCTGCGGTATGACATGTAAAATAGTTCCAAAACTCATAACTGCATATTTCACCTAGGCTATTGAGGAAGCTCGCATGATATATGCTGTCCAATTGTTTGTCTGCATGTCGTGTGACTGTGACGCTAACCCGAAGGACACACGTGTCACATTCTTCCAGTTTACTCGCTCTTCAATGGTCGGTCTCAAGCCTCCCTAGCAAATTCGCGTGTCCGTGCCGTTTATAGCGCTATCAGAGGCCACTTGTACATTTTGTCGAATGAAGATTTGGTCTGTCTTGCCGACGGCATTTTGTTTTTCGCGTCTGATAAGTGCATACCTGAGTAAAAACGACTTGGTGCGACGGACACCAAAATGTGGCCTGGATTGTTCGCTAAAGATCACAATGGTGATTGTGCCTTAAGCAGGAATAGAATGACCATTTATACTTCGTATATTCGCAGAACAAGGGTGTTGTGTGTTGTTGTGCGTAATTTGGATAGAACTGTGATATATATCTTTGTGGTGTAATGGATTCTACACTGCCAGCGTCAATAATAAAATCATGCTTCGTGCCAATTGCTGTGAAAAGGGTGTGAAATAGATGTCCTGAAGTAAATGAACCAACTGTCAAAGTAAAGGACTCCATTTTGTTGCATATAGCATAAAATTTATTTCGATCAGTTTCTACAAAGTGACAATTTCTGTTCGACTTACAGACACCTTGTAAACGACCTCGTTTCCGGTAGTTGTGGCATATGGAGCTGCGGCGAATGCATGTGTATCGGGGATGTTTCTTGTCACATGAGGCTAAATTCCCAAATCTGCTGGTGACATGTGTCGAAGAATCTTGGGAAATCGGTCGCGAATCATATTTGGGAGGTGAATTGAATAGCCGCAGAGTACTGTGTTTTGTAGGTCGTTTTGTCATCGATGTAAACAAGAATGGGACTTTACTAGAACTTCCACTCTGGACTGCATTATCAACTTCTTCGTACTACTCACAGATGGCTTTGGTATTTTGGAAAGTAGGTTTTGGGAGTAGCAGTAGTTGCCTATGTAGATCCGGAGAATTAATGCCGGCGATGAGTCGGTCACGAAGTTGAACCTCCAATTGATCACCGAAACCACACCGTGCTGCCCAAGTTTAAATCTGGAGAATGAAGTCACGGACTGACTAGTTTGGTTGGCGCTGCTGTGACAGTCAAGCCGGATGTTCTGGTTTCGTGTACCCGATGCACTCGTAAACCCACTTTTTGCAACGTGGAGACATCGGGGGACAGCGTTCCTCAAAAGTAGGGATTCCAATAATAGTCCTGTAAAAGGAGAAAGCAGAAGCAAGCGTGAGCCAAAGGCCCAGTGAGACGTGCACACGACTTACACAAACGAAAACCAAAATGGCGCCAACAGCCCGCTGCGTTACACTGCATGATATTGAATTTGGCTTGTTCAGCGACCTCAAAATTTACAGAGGTAACATGACCGAGTAGTATTTCCTTTATGCTCTTATATGGGAGATCCATCAGCGAATCTGGATAAGACAGATTCTCCAGAAGACAATAGGCCTCTTTTCCTATTCCTGAGAGGAAGAAAGCGGATTTTATCTTCTCATTCAGACTAGATGCACTACTACACCTTAGTTCAAATCGTTTAAAATAATCCTCGATATCACGAGGGGAAGAATGGATGTCCAAAATTCCGAGAGGCATGGGATTCGATGTTGTTAGAGACTGTCGCGACGTCACTGTGATATTTCCGGAATAGATAGAACTTAACGCGAGACCAGTATTCCGTATATTTGGATTGAGCAGAACACAGCGAATGAACCATAACCAGGCGCTTGTAGTAGAATTACGTGCCGTATCAAGAAATGTACAACCTGAACTTTAGTAATTGACGTGAAATTATATGTTTAATGACATTCATCACAGGCTGTCACCATCACTCGATTACGCGTGTGAAAAATCGTCTCTACCACAAATGTTGGTTGTTACCAAAGCTTTATATCATTTACTTGTGGAACCTTTTCCTCACGCATTTCGTTTCTCTTCACTCTCCACTGCTGTACTTTTTTTGTGTACGTCGATTTTATTCGTGCCACATGGCTTTGCCATTGCGCGTAGTTACATGAATCGTTAGTCCAGGGACTCGTAAGTTTGTGGACACAATATCGAGGTTTTTCGTTCTTCGATTTATTTTTTAATTTTTTCTCGTACCTCGGCACATTGTTAATAGGAAACTCACCTTAATGACCGTCTTTCTTTTCGGATCCACCCGAGTTGCTCAGTAGACCGAGAATTTACAGGCACGCATTACGTTATAGACGCGACTATTCTAGGTCCAGCTTATTGACAGACGTTACACGTAGACTGAACGTAGCTCGAAGAACCACCAGACGTCCAAAATTGACACTGCTGGATAAATCTGTTCTGGTGGAGATCAAATTTATCTGCCAATTGGCTAAAGGTTATCCATTCGTACTCACAAGAAGCGACCGGATCGAATTAGACACACATGATGAACGAATGCCTCCTTTCGGTTACCAGTTGTCTGAAGCCTTCTCGAATACAACCGTACCGTTGGCCTTTCCTTCCATATCTCTGTCTGCGGTGAATCGTCCCATTTCCTATTCCCAACAGTGGACCGCTGTTCTCCAGGTGACCAACACTGACGATAAAATCAAAACACCGTTGATTGTCCCCAAAAACTGAGCCAGAACTCTGAAACGCCACCTTTGATACTCCATAGCCTTATGGGAAACTTCGTGTTTGACGTGGCCAACGGGCTAGACGACAAAAGACAGACGTTTTCTCGCCTGAATTATTAGTGTGGGGGTCAAGCTATGGTGGCCATCGAACAATGCGTACTGGTTCCTAGCGGTTCCTAGCCGAAAGGCGCTAAATTACAATAAGTGTGTACGTATTTAACTCGATGGAGATTCTGGCAATATCGTCGTGATTCTTGGTGCGTCTAGCACAGTACACAATGAAAATCGACCTAAAGGAAGCTTCGGACATCTGGCTCTCGTCTAACTTATCCTTCGTGTATCACCATGATATGGCGGCAAAAAAGGGATTTACCACTCTTAGATTGATTGGGCTCACTTCCACCCGCATGGATGAGAGAGCATCCCAAACGCTCTTCTTGGGGTTTATGTGAGGCCATTCCTCGAGTACGCCAGCCAGGTGCTGTATACTGACCTGGAGGAAAACATCCTGGCTTTTGTGTGTGTCTAGTGCGTGGTTGCCGAACTGGTTACAGGCATAAGAAATCGCGTGTACGAGTCTTGAATTGAAAGCCTTGATTCGCATCCACCCGAATTTCGACGATTCCGCGGTGATGCAATTTTGATACACTTTTTTAGAACAGGTCTTGCAGAACCGTTGTCCAACGCAGGGTATGATGACGGTCGACGGGGACATAACAGGAATCTTTCCCATGTTCGGCCTCGGACCCTTTCTTAAGCAGTGGTTCTTTTCTTATATAGTTATTAACCTCTGGAGCAGCCTTCCTTCTGTGGTCGTTAGCAGCGCTTCTAGAGGTAGCTTTAAAACGTTGTCTGATTCACATTTAATCGAAAAAACTATGTGAGTAATCCTACTCTGTTCTTGGCATTTGCTGTAATATCCAAGAGTGACATCACTCCCTGTTTCCGCTTATTGCTTTCCGGATCAACGGGCACCAGTTGGAAACCGTTTAAGGAAAACTGATTCGATCCGCTTACCGTGGGGCCTCTGCCTTGAACCCGGATCGTTCGAACTGGATTGCTTGTGGCAACGATGCAGAGGGTCCCATAAATTTTTCAGGCTACCATCAAGAACAGTGAGGGCCTCCAACTTTTAGCCACTCACACGAAGTCTGTCAGTTGCCGTTGTCTCAAATGAACCATCTGTCTGAGTTAAATTGCTCAACTAACCTTCTGCGTAGTGTGAACACACTTTCTTGCCCCATGCAAGAGGAGTGAGCAAGGGTAGCTAGCTTTATCATAACCGCTAGTCGGGAACTTCTTTCCAGAGACTTGCTTGAGTTTATGGAGAAACGAATGTCAGTACTCTCTAAAATGTTTGGTCAACTCATTGCTCGGTCAGTTAAAGGTAGCATCAGTGGAAACGAGACCGGGTGCCTTCGCCACGATTATCAACGAATACCCTGTTAAATCGCTCCTGGAGACTTAAGCAATCCACCTAGTGAAATGTATTCATCAATTCCACTGACGCTTATTCAGGCGATCAAGTTAGGTGGACTAGCTCCAAATTCCAAAAATACGTCAGGGGAGGCGAACGAATGAACTGGATTCCATATGGTACTGTTTGATAAAATTATTATAAAGGTGTTGTTCCACCTTAAATGTGACATAACGACATACTCAAATTATTTAGCAGAAAAAGTTCCAAAACAGAGTGCCGATATACGGGTCCGCAAATAGTCGCCAGTGTATGACCAGCTATCATGTGGCTTCTCTAAGGATCCCGACTGCAACGATGTTTTACTGATTGTCTGTTCTGTACGCATTATTCTGTGTACGCCTGCTATAGAAGACCTGATATGAACTCAATGCCACTTTCTTCAGCCGTGCAACTAATTTCACGCAGCGAATGTTTGCTCCTCTTCTAACGACCCATCTATTCCTCCATTAAACCAACTTGTTGGCCAAGCGTCTTTTGCGGACACAACAATTTTCTGTCAGCCCTTTCAAAAAGGATTGCGAAAATTAATTGAGTATTTACTGAGATGAGACCAACTGATTTGTAGCCGTCGGCCTGCCACTTCTCATTACACATGCAGATAAGAGTGACAATCGTTATCCCCCAATTCTCTAATAATCTGCAGTCCCTGAGATTAGCTAAACAATTTTGTAGGGGGAATTGCGAGAATATACATCAGCGGCCTGAAGATAGATGAATGCCATGTGAAACTATACAGTAAGTAACCACTGAGTCTCTTAGATACATCCTTGTTTCCCCCTGACAATCACGGACTTCATATTCACTTGAATAATTGTTTCCGTCTTCATAGGGCACTGAAGATCAATTTTATATAAATATAATTGCATTTTCGCTGGTCTTGTCAGGTCGAAGGTTCGGGTAAATACAGGTGTAATAGGTAGACTGCTGTCTTTGTATTCCCTCCTGCCTTGTGTTGTAATTCGTCGGTTGTGTACAATCGGTCGTGTAGTAACCAGCGATCGTGTGGCTTCTCTAAGGATCACGGTTGCAACCGTGTCTTACTGCTTGTCTGTTCTGTACGCATGATTCTGTGTACGCCTGCTATAAGAGGCCTGATATGAACTCAGTGTCACTTTCTTCAGCCGTGCAACTAATTGCACGCAGCGAATGTTTGCTCCTCTTCTAACGACCCATCTATTCCTCCATTATTCAAGGTCCTTTGACCTGGGCCTTTTCGAACGTTGTTTAACGCACTCGAAGTTTCCACGCACTTCTGACTTGGTCCGGTTTTGATTGTCGCCGAGTGGGCTGTGGTCCATTTCGCGCTCCTCTTCTGTCTACCCTTGGTTGCTGCCGTTGGTCCCAGGTTAGGCTAGAACTAACTGCTTATCGTATTTCCTAACATTGCTGGAAATATNTTTTTTCCAAACCCTGACGCGTTCTTTTAGTTCGATGTCTGATGTGACTACGCTTCGACCGCTCTTCAGGAAAGACCTTTCAAATTTTTAGTGGACGAGGGTCGAACGTATACCCACTTGTCCACTACACCAGTCAACGGAAAATGAATTCATTGAAACAATCGAGTGCGGATGAAGCTGAAGAGCACGTTGAACCATATCAAGAAGGAAAGTTTCAAAAATGAAGAAAGCAAGCATTTTATGTGAAGTTACGGTACAGAATTCATCATGACTGTTTAGTTCCACACAGGACAAACAATTCAGGATCGGGTTTCTGAAGATAAGCTAAATATGCCTCAATGAATTCATCTCTCTGCCTCATACTAAGCGGAAGATGACAAACTTGTCAGACGAAATTCAGAAGGTCCAACATGCCCCATACAACAACCTTCGTAGGAAGGATAAATAAGCCACACTAATATGCCGTATGTGATCCTGATCATCACTTTCCGACGTGCTGGCGATTTGGAAGTTTGTCATTACAGAGACGACGTGCGATTCTAAGGAAGTGTAAACGTTGCTTTGTTTACCTGTTGCTGAACCACATAACCAAGCATTGCAGAGTCCGTGTACAGTGTTCGCGGTGTTTGTGTTGCGGTTACATCATATCATGATGCACACAATCCTGGCGCCTGTAGGGTCTAAACTCGACTTAAAGGGGTCAAGCCAAGGGGCCATCTTTTTACATTATAGAGAGGTTCATCTTGACTTTATGCCCATCGGGTTAACTGGGGCAGTCGGGAAGTTTGAAACGTATGCTCTTTCAGATAACATCCTTGATACCACACTCACACATGAGTCTCTTGCTGATCGACTGGAGCTGACAGCAAACGAATGAACGCTCAGCATTCACACGTTCAATCTGGCGAATAGTGTCAAAGGTCAAGAAGTGATTTTGGTAATCGAGTCGTCGGTTGATGGAAGTAATGCTCCGTCGTCATGGTACACTACGGCATGCACCACGAGGTGGAAGGTACATCTGATATTCTCGGAACATCGAACTCTTGCGGTACAGGGTGTTCTGCTTCCTCCATGGTCACTTCTTCAGTGCACCGAAACTGGATTTGGTCAGTGTGTCTCCGATGAATCGAAATATCGTGAAGGTCAATAATTTCTAACATTTTGCTGCCTAGCTGGCAAGTGGTCAATCCTTTGGCAGGTCGCAAATCGTTTCCACGAAAATATATCACAGCCGTTGAATCTACACACTGTAGTGATGCTCTTAATTGCTTTGATTTAAATAGCACTGCTGAGCTCTCCTTCGTTTTGGAATGAGCTACGTTCCTGTACTGATGCAGAAAGTTATGTAGGAACACATCCTGTTCAGCAGATGTTTTAGGATTAGTGGAACTCACGGCACTTTTGAGCGTTTTCGGCAGATTTTCTGCGGCCTAGTTTGAGTATGGATACTGAAGTGCCGTTCATAAGTGACGACGGCCAGTGTTGTCAAGCCACTGTTTCGTTTCAGCGAAACACAAATGTGACCCGCTGTCCGTCACCAGGATCTGCGGAATGCCTTCACGACTGAAACATTCAGGAAATGCTTGCATGGTAAATGATGTGGGAGTTGAGGTTGCAATAAATACTACTGGCCACCATGAGTACGAATCAATCAACACCAGCATGTAATATTTACCAAGAAGTGGTTTGCCGAGAGTTTTCGTGTGTATTCGTTTACATTACCTACTGGTTAATCATTACGTCAGTGAAACTGTGCAACACTCACACCCCAATAGTACGTTGATGGCGCGTTAACACTGGCGTCCCGGATAACGCAGTCTCTATCCCTGGATAGCCGGGATATCACTGAGGTTGCCACGATCATGCCAACGTCTCGTGGGGGTTTGCTTACTCAATCCGTCTCGCGTTGAACATTACTTGGTAGTAATCATGTTCGAGCCGCACATGCATGTAATGTGGACAAGCCGGTAGTTAGGAATAAGCCATATTCGAGGGGTAGTGTGCAAAGCGATAATGTGCACATTGTAATTACTTGCCATTAAATAAGGGGAGACAAAGCACTAGGTCACCAGTGAATTGTTCGTTAAAGTCTCACTGAGTGACTCGTAATCTAGTGATCCATTAGTGAATTCCTCAAATATTTAACGGTAAGAAAGATAATTTCTGTTCCAAACAGCTAATGATAAGATGTCCCTAAAAACTAGTTTTAATAAAGCACCAATCGAACAGATACACAAGAATGTCAGAAATGTCACTGCGGATGTGAAAAATTCAAAGGAATGGAAAAAAAGATGTGCTCGAGCACTGAATTGGACAACTGGGTATCGATCAGTATTTGGGAATGTTGGATCACAATTGAGCTCACCTAAACGAACTGTCATTGGTTCACTCGGAGCAAAATGAGTGTTCGCGGATGGAGGAATGATTGGAATTGTGAGTTACTTGGGGAAAATATGAAAGGAAGAGATCTAATTTTGAAATACAGGATTTTACAGGGTTCAGACTGACTGAAAGTAAAGTGAACGGCCGCAACATTTGAAGTGAGAATAAGGATGATTAATGCAACCGGTGTGAGGAACGGCCCCAAAGAACTAACCGAAGGAAAACCATAGTTTCTTTTTGTGTCTCTGAGTATCCTAGTGCTACGTTGTTAGGCAACGGGGAGAAGTGAGGCTACCAGATACTCTCCCGTTGAAGCACATCTTCAAGTTTAACATCGGAAGCTGAACTTCTCTGACTGAAAATCTGTCAGTGCAGTATCACATTGTACTTGGTTGCTGATGGGCAAGTGCAGACAATGCCAAAATGTCAGGACCGAGAAACCCTTTAGTTCCAGAATGAGGAACATTCGTTTAAATGGATGCAGAAATTCCTGTTACTGGAAAATGACAGTGTTGATGGGACGCGTGAACAGCCAGTTTTCGCAGATATTATACACGTCCAGACAAACGGCCTCGTTAATTATCCGGGTTGAATATTCAAAATTCTGTTTATTCAGTTCAACCTAAGATTGTTGTGATGTGGTGAAGTAGTAACAATCACTCGAATCACGCCAATTGTGTGTAATTGAAACAATTCTTAGTAGATCTGAATGATCCCTAGAAATACTGACCATTCGGTACATGTTCAGTTATCGCCTACTCCAGCCGAATGTTACAAAATCCGGTTCAGGATACTGCAAACTTAGCTGACAAAAACTGATAAAACATACGTGCGTCTCTCTCGTACTTCGTGGTGTAATCGTTTTGCATTTTTAAATTTAAAGTCAACAGCTTCAGTAAACATTGAAAATATGCTGAGAAAACACGGAACATGGAAAAAAGGCGAGAGGATTGATGCGTAAAATTGAAATGTTCGCGTTATGTAGAATTTGGTAGTAAAGTCACGAAGAAATTAGATATGCATTATGAAGATTCGAGAAAAACGGACAGGCAGGATGAGAAACAGATCGGAATTAGTTTAAAAATATCGGTTGCGGGTAGATAAGAATATCTAACGAACAAAAAAGAATTGCGGATTTGCACAAGAAAATTGAACAGTGCTTCCATTTCAAAGAGTCTGGCTGGAAAGTCTATTTAAAAGCAAAGTCTGTGATCAACTATAAACAACTTGTGGAGTCCCCCAATCCACAAGACCCTTTCGAAACCAATGAACCAGCAAATTGTTTGTTCTGACAATATCGCTTTTCAATTCGAGAGGTTCGGAAATCTACGGGAACGACGGAGACTGAAGAGAAAGCATACAGTCAAAGTATGTGAATGGTTGGACGATGAATGAACCCCAAACCATAAACTGGTTCACAACTGAAAGATCGGGAAATAGAATTCTATGGTAGTATGCCTAGTGGGTTTCAAGCGTTCAGCACAAAGTGTTGAATTGGATCAGAAAAACATTTCTAGAAAATAAACACGATGCCCAACAACATACAAGAAAACCATGGTTTGGTTGAACAACAGCCCAACATAAGAGCAATGCGCCTGTGATGAAAATTAGACCGGAAACCGAGTGTTGATGGTGAGACTGAAACGGGTCATGCAGAAATCGAACTGATTGATTTCACTTTACTGGCAGCTGACTCAAGTTGTGACAAACCAACTGCGCAACTACGTCAAACAACCGTATAAAACAGCGGCTGAAACAACAGCCTGTCATCCACATAACAAGACGTTCTCAGCATGCATTCTGCGCGCACCAATTACACCCCAGAGACCGAGCAAGCGGTCAATAAGATCATTCAACTGCACCAACAAGCAACACTCACTTACGACCATCTGGCAGCAACATGTGCCACCGAGGAAGTCAGCATGCCCGGATTCTGCAAGTTCTTTCGTCTGTGCAGCCAGCGTCAACGCAGACTAGTCGAACACTGGATCAACTACCAGACTATGCGTGGTGGCAAATTGAATGTGCCTGAAGTGAAACCGTTTGTGCAGGTAAATGATCTTCCGAAGATGGACCTGGAAAAGATTGTGCTGATTGCACTGGAAACGGAGAAGACGGTGGAGCAGTACTTGCGTGATATGCATAAGATCACTCGGTCCAAGGAGGACGTAGCCATGGGTGAGTATATCGAGAAGAAGTGCACGTTACCGCAGTTGTACGTAATCAAGATGATGACCAACCACGTAAACGGTTTGCGTGTGAGTGGTAATGCCTACCTGTATGATCGAAAGACAATGTTGCCATTGGTGAAGAAACTGCGTTATGAATTGTGTCGACGTGAGGGTACTGGGGATTGTGAGGAGTTGCGTGGAAAGCACTTTCCGGGCCGCACCTCGTCCGGCATAGCTGCGTTCATCTATCCCTTTTAAATGAGCGTTTGTGAGGTTGTTTCAGATGAGAAGTAAACTATAATAAATTTTTGAAGATTACCTTGTCTCTTCAGCCTCCCAGTACTCTAAATTCCGATAATCATGTATCAGTTCAGTGTTAGTTGGTGTTTTGGCCTCCATGTTTCACCGGTGTTACTAACGATCTGTGATCTACAGTTTATCATATGCAATCCGTCCATACAACATTCGAGCTTAGCAACTTACCCTTATCGTGGTGAGTCTCATAACGTTCGAGTAAATCGTTTGCTCGTTAAAAATATGTCTTTCTATTGCGGAGACTGCATTGGTCATTGTGTAGCATCCAGTATGTGTCTACGAATCACAGTCACGTATTGTCCGGCAACTGTCGTCTGAAATCTTATTAGTTTAGGCTTATGATAATGGTGATGATGGTGATTCGTTGACACTGGGTTACATGTTGTTCAGACGTGATGTTTGTGTGCAAACCGTCATGCGTTGAATTGGGACTGAGAATCTTTACAAACAAGTGCTCCATCTCGATTAGGAAGTCCACTTTTCTTCCGAGAGTCAACTTTGCAAGTCCTCTGTTGAACTATTCAACGTAATAATTTTCGATAGTTGTCACGATGACGGTACAAATGCCCATTGTGACACACGGGTTGTGTATGATCCTCAGCTCTGTGACATATTCCGTTCGGTGTAATCGATTCGGAGTGCTTATGAACGTAGCGAATGCTATCACAATGGAATATTGGCATCCGACCCTTCCGTGTTAGTCTGGGTGTGCGTCAATTTTAATAGTCTCACTCACATGCACACTATCGGCCCGGTTGACAGTGTGTTGGGAGGTTTTCTCCTCAACTTGCCTTCTCCACTGGCACATGCAACTCATGTTTTGTCTGTTGGTCACTGTCATCACCTGTGTTGAGCAAAGAAGTGTTGCGCTCCCACTTCAGATACTTTGTTCATAACATTTTATACTGTTTTCAGATTTTGTCTCGGTTTCAATTAGCGCTTCTCCGTTCGATAGCCAGCAAACTGCCTTGCAGCTGCGTCCTAATTGTTTGCATGACTTGCAGGCTGCGTGTGGTTGCACTACGTTGAGACGCAAACAAGCTGGAATTGAATGACCTGACTTTTCGTATTGACTGCGATAATGATGCAGTGTAACTGAGAGTCTCTGGCCACGTCAACGAGAGCAAGAGAGTGCACTTCATCCGGAACTGGCCAAATTACATCAGACTATAATATTGACGTCATTCGGTTTTGCACGGCATATTTTGTGGATCTTTGTTCTGTGCGTCTGCCGTGACCTGAGGTGTTTCCACTACACACCCTAGGGTTATGCTTTTGGATTACCTTGCTGAACATTGATCGGACACGTGAAATGCACTGAATGAAGCGTATTGTACGACCTCATTTCCTCCACTTTCACCGTGGAAGGAATCCATATTGTGATTAGGCAAATTACTGAGATTCCGACGTCCCCCGACAGATTGCGAACATTGCGATCTCCAATGGAACTTCAGAAAATTGATGGGTAATTGTCCTTACATTCAGCGTAATGATTGCTTCACCACTTTTCATAGACGGCTTCTGGCGAGGGTTGACGAAATTTTGAGGAAAACTATCAGTTTCATGTTTTTCACTACACTCGATCTGAATAGTGCGCACCACGATATCAATAGAGTTACAAATTGTGGGAGGAGTATTCTGGAACATAACGATAATCTGGAGAATCCGCTCGGTGTTGCGTGAGACAAGTGCTAACCTCGGATTGGCAATGCGACGTCTTCGTAACTACCAACGTCAGATATCTATGCTTTGAGCTTTCATTAGGTTTCATAAAACCGGACACAAATGTTTACAGCTGTGACGACATTGAGCGGTGACAGCTTTTGCATAGCACTTGCAGTGGATATTGCGTTTTGCAGATGTGATATATGTTCTGATGTAGAACAAATAGTTCTCATTCCCATTAAACAATAGAGCTGCTTTCGAAATTTTTACCTTCGAACTGATCGCCGCTGTTCTCGTTACTGTTGACCCAAAAATTCCTTCAGTACGCGGGACAGACATCAGACGTTGATTTCGTTATCGCACACGATCGCAGTGGACTACGCGTTTTGGTCTCTTCTCGGGCGTTTTCAGGCGTTCAAATGTGGTATCCACCACCTGTGAGAAAGGAGTCAAGTGTCACTTGGAAATCCGTTTGTGAGTGCGGGTAGCTTGTTACTGAACCACGTAACGGGGTGATGACAAATCATCACTCGTGTACTTTCAAGAATGGTGTGGAACAGTGTGGGGAAAATGGAACGATGAGGCGCGTCACAGGTGTTCTAAACTGTCACTTTTTCATTATGAAATGCTTCAATTGTCTTTTGGAGGCCCACGTGGCTCTCTGCATTCTGCGTGCTACGTTTTTCCGTGGTTATTACTTGCTCTCTTTTTTATTGGTTTTGTCCCTTTCTTTGATGTCCATCGCGCGTTTATAGGCGTGTCGCCACGCATTTTATTTCTTGAATTTTCTGGATTTCTCCGTTTCTAATCACTTAGTTCATCCTGTTAACTTGTGTCTTCTCTTCGTTTTGGATAATGCGCCTTCTTTTTTCCCCTGATCGCTTCGCCTTTTTCAAATAACTTTTTGAAAATCATTCCACTTTCCGAAATTCAATACGCTGGTTCATTTTATAACTCAATTAATAATGATCGGTGATATGCAGTTTTTGATTTCCTTCGTTTTATTTTGAACTTTGTTTACAGTTGATCACAGACTTTGCTTTTAAATAGACTTTCCAGCCAG
>QNGE01001054.1:0-22917 GCA_008508345.1 Paragonimus westermani
TTTGGACAATAAAGATTGTGCTTTATTGGACGCCTTCTCGCTAAAATTAAACAACGTTATTTTGCTGAATCCGAGTTGGGGCCGGCAGCCCTTAGACTGTCAGTAACTGACTCCTTCATTCATGAACTTCAATCGTAGTGACCATCTGAATGGTAAGTGCCTTCACCTTTCCACATTTGTTGTTTTACTCCTCGGAACCTGCTTCTCTGGCAGACAGTTGTGTATGTGGTAAACAGTCATAATTCTTAATCCCTGACCTGACAGTCAAACAGTATCTGTCCGCAGAGACTGCATGACGTTACTTGACGTTTGCAAATCAATCTCAGCATGTCAACCTTGCCTTTGCTGACCTATTCGATCTACCCCATATCCACGGTCTATCAAATTCATGTGCAAATCGAATAACCGAAGTGATCACCAGAGGAATCTTGTGGTCTATCAGATGCCGGTGATTCTGATGTGATTATCATACAGCCCAGTTAAGTTCAAGAGGTTATCGAGATGTATGAGCTGCCATACGGGACCAAGGTCCATGCTGCCCATCGAGGCAAAATAACACACCAGTGCTGTTCTACTTGCCCACGCTAATGATGATGATATCTGTATGTCACCAATGTTTCTGGGTTAATACATCCTTGAAAAGATTCCAACACTTCTCTTATGGCTGCACATCTTGACTCTGTAAAAGGTGCAAGTCACAGCACTCGTAGCAGACAGACATTGCGTGAACGACTGTTCATGCCAATGTTAACGTTCAAAACTGTTACTCCATTTCTCCTGTCACCGCTGAACCCTCTTGAAATTTCCGCTGGAAACCCATCCCTACACTCATATTCCATCCGCTGCAACCTGTTGTGAATACTTCCCATGTTCAACTTTTATTGTGTAATCTTTACGTCAAGCTTGTATTTTTGTGATACAGGAATGATACTCCGTGGAGTCTGAAATATGATTTCGTATGATGCGGGAACAGGTCTTCGAGAATTTGGATATTCCTTTGTGTAGCTGGCCTGATCCGCTCACCAGAACCGTCTCGACCTAATCAAACTCAGCATAGGCGGACGGAGCACTCTGTCTAGACTATCCCGATTTTGTCAGAAGAAATACAAGAGACGATGTTCCAGATGTGTCTATAATAATCGCACGTTGCTGGCGTACATAAGTGTGTTTAATACACTGACTCACAATCAACACTGGAATGAAACTGGACCGCGTGCACACTCTTAAAACCTGGCATTTTTGTCATTGCTAGCAACTCAGACAGTGAACTCCACATCTATTCAAGAATTGAAGGTAGGATGTTTAACCTTGTCCGACGGTGAGCGTACACAATCGTTGGATCTTTCCAGAATACCACACATGTAAACCCTAAGTTCATGGTCCAAACTGTGGGTCACTGGAACAGAAATCAGCTATTAGCAGAGGACTGTAGTGAATTTCGCGGGACTTCTGAGATCAACAAATAAAATCAAGTGATATACAATTTGTATGAAGACTCGCTTACTATATGTAATCGTGGTTCAACTTCTCCGCGCCCACCCCTTCGTCAAGTGCAACACAGTAATCTCATCTTACGGGAAACCTTGAGGAATTGAAATGACCCATTTCAAACTGCAGCGTTCTTCTTTGGATGACGGTTAAAACAAGCTGCTAACGTTATGTAACCTCATCTTTGTGGAAAACAGATAGTAGATAGGTCGAAGAATGAGGACAGCGAAGCCATTGTTTCAATTTTTATAAGTTGGTCAATTACCATACACAAACAAGAACGAGTTGTGTCGGATTCAAGATTTCATTTCAATTAATTTGTGTGCTTCGCCCTTACTGTCTCATCCATTTTAATTAGTTACCCACTTACTGATGCATGAGACGGCACTTTTTATTCGCTCGCTGTTCTTTTTCATAATTGTTTTTTCAACTGAATTCTGACGATAAATGATGCGGTTTAACAAGCACCGTGCACATGGGATAAGTATTCGTCAACATAACTATTGAAACCTACTTACAACACGCGCAAATAAATTAGATGACTAACTGTTGGTGCTCGGACAATTTGATTTGCTCATGACGGCACTGGGCCCAACCTTTTCTAGGCACAGTGTTGTACTAACTAAACTTGCACGCAGATGGGGAAACTCACTCATTGCAGCCCGAGAGTCGATATTAGGCTTCAACCAGCGGAAACGTTTTGGTTGGACATCTTCTGGTTTCAAGTGAGCATTGAAATGAATTAGCTTGAGTTCTTCTTTGTTGGCAGATTTTACCGTATTTGCCGCCCTCGAAGACAGAGACCACGAGACTGGGCACAAGGTCGCATCACTGAACGCACCCAGTTGCACATTCCAAGTGCATGGCAGGTCATGTAGAGTGTGACCGTGTACATGCGCAATCCGATTGAGTACGTCCTGAACATAAACAACCGAGTGAACTAAAAGTTTTTTCACAATTATTGGGTCCTGTATCTGCGACATACCTCATCACATCACATAAGTGGAAACAAGGTGGCTTGATCTTGATGAGAAAATCAATAAGATCGTATGCTCCGTAGTGTAGTGAGGACAGACGGTCGCACTATACTACTTACACCACTATTCAGTAGTAGAATGGATCGAAGTGATCGCGGGATAAAAACGGGAGAGATACCGGAAGGAACGCTAGTAGGCAGCATCACGTACAGTGGCTTTCGCCACATGACGGAACTGAGACATGGTGTCCAAAGCGATTGGAGCATCCTCAGATGAGTGTGGTGTGCAAATGAGTGTCTCTGTTCGTAGTCCCGTTGAGACGCATAAGTCGTGTGTTGGTTTCCCCAAATAAACTTCTGTGTCACCCGCCTTCTGGGTTCACAACAGTAGTAATACCCTTCCATAAGGAGCAAATTTTAAGTAAAAAAAGAAACCGATATAATCACGATTTGAACACTAATCCGAAACCTCCACTTTAACCTGGTCTATAGAGCAGTACTACTGCCTTTAAAACTTCCATATTTTCCGATAACATAGTGTAGCATGCATGACAGTATAGTGGAGCGGTAACTACACTTCAAACCATCAACATGATCAGAATCGAGTCACACAACTGAGTAAGCCGGTTGCTAGTGTTTACGCTCTCAACTCTAAACGTTATTTATGTCTAAGCCAAGTTTGGGCTACCTTGACAAGATGGACACCCGAAGATGCGAATAATTAGTACACGATGAAATTTTCAAGGCACCCTGACCGCAAGATTGATTTGTCTAAAGAAGGGAACTCTGATATACGTTCCATCGACTGCTATCTATCATCCGTTTTCCTACAGGAACTTTAACAAATTCTTGAGGGATTTATTGGTGTGGTGCGTACGTAGATGACAGTCTAGCAACGCCAACAGGAGTTGGCCGAAAGCTCATCGGTCGACAGGTGTAACCAACCAATGACAATAAACAGACAATCAGTGAGAATAGTTCCACTTATTGACTGATAAACTTCGATGGTCTATATAAATTAGCGTCTAATTCCAAGCAACACATATTTCTATCTGAACTTAGAACGTTCTGTATAGGGTCAAGATCACGATCAGATAAACACAAACATACACTAATCAGGGAGTAGCCCTTTACTCGAGTTGTCCTGCTGGAGGGACAGTCAGCTACAGTTGAAAAAACGCCCATTTATTTTCTCCCGAGGCAATACGGCTAATTGAGAATTATTCATAGTTGGAATTGAGTGAGCTTCTAACTATGATGAAGTAACCATGCCCGGTGTGGGGTGAATGATATAGTGAGGAAGAGGTTTCATAAAGATGTGGCTACTGTCCAACAACCAGTTTTGGCAAGCATATCTGCTGCTGTCAAGAACTGAAGAGAGGGAAATATAGTCAGTAACTATACCAGTTTATAATGTCTCGAAGTCAGTTTACGATGTATCAAGAGGGATGCTGTGGGTTTTAACGATCAACCTGGTCGTGCGGCCATTGTACATATGAACAGGACAACGGACGCAGGAATTGGGTCGTATCTACGGGATGAGAGGATACAGAATCGCTGGGTGCAAACATCAGGAAAAACTGGCTCGCGTGTACACATTTGGCAGGTTGATGTGGATGTAGGCTAACCTGTATGCAGTGAGCGCTGGCCGTGTGGGTCACTTCGTACTAGGTGAAACGTACACATACAATGCATTTGGAAAACCGGCCGTTGGTTACTTGTCTTCCTTTAGCCCTATATATATGTGTGTGTGTAAAAAGCAAAACATTTACTTCTGGAGAGGGGGAGCGTGGAACGCGTTGTTGACTTGATTTTCCAAAAACAGTGAACAACGTATTCGATGAAACTATTCGGAAAAAGCCGTTTTCTCTCCTCTTGTGTACCAATACTGAGTTGGTTCCCATTTGAATAATGGTAGGACAAACTGATGGAGGTTATGCACAGGAACAAATGAGAAGTGGGACTCACCATAGATCATATGAGTGATCAGCACCGACGGACAAACAATAGCGTATTTCTCTATTCAAGCTGGGTGAGTGAATGTATAACATGCGGGATAACCATACTATGAGCTTCAGCTTATAGGGTTATGCAAGAAAATGATGAAAGAATTAGGTAATTCTCGGACAGGGGCCAAAAATCTACGGGGATGGTAGCAACATGTACACGTACAAGGCGTGCAGTGTGGTCAATAAAATCCTTAGTAGAACAAGGAGAACTAGGCAAGGGAAAACTGAAATTCTCCAGATCCGGTTCTTAATTCGACTCCACAGCGAATATATCTCCAAGACTTTTGGTTACACGAGGTGGGTAGGTGGTTTGCATCCAGTAGTCGCTTTTCGCTATGAATCATTTGAGTGGTATATTGCAGACTACCGCTGGACATATTTCATATTTCAACCACTCTCAAATGTCCACTACTATCTTGACCATCCATGATGCTGTGATGCGGTTAATTGCAGCTAATATATTCTCAGTCGTACCGTCTCAGCGCAATGGCTGGCAAAGTCCTAAGCCGCCCTTGCGAATTGGTTTGTTCAGCCTGAGTCAAACCCTAGTGGATTTGCAATGGCCTATCAACTGCTCCGAGCACTATGTGCCAGGGCTTGAACACCGCGGTCAATCAACCGTCAGACTTGCTCGGATGACTACCGCTGTGATAGTCAAGACACGGCTTGCTCAACTTGCAGGCCTTCCGGATGATAACGACGACGACTGAAGCATACGCCATACTGTCTCATGCATGTACCTGAAGACGAACAATTTCTGTGGATGTGTTGTCCATGTCCGTTCCACCTAGTACGAAGAGACCCACACGGCCAGCGCTCACTGCATACAGGTTAGCCTACATCCACATCAACCTGCCAAATGTGTACACACGAGTCAGTTTTGTTTGATGTTTGCACCCAGCGATTCTGTATCCTCTCATCCCGTAAAAACCATCCAATTCCTGCGTCCGTTGGCCTGCTCATATGTACAATGGCTGAATGACCCGGTGTTCCACTGAAACTCACAATGCCAATATTAAGACGTCATAAGTTGAAATCGTGACTTGCGAAAAAGATATCGCGACAGGTTTGGAAGGTATACTGTTCGTTTTTAGAGGTGGCTAACTGTAAAACTTCCCCTAACGCAAAATCAACAATCATTTTCAAGCTATGTTCGATTTTTGTCAATCGGATCACTGCTAACCTATAGATGAACATGAAAGCCACTTTTCAGAATGGTCTGGGTGCTTATTTTTATTCTCAGATTTCAGACCAACATAATCTCAGGAACAACGCTTAAAACGGACTGGATTTTATACATCACTGATACACTTCTGACACACGACATATAATTGTAACCACTACTAAATGAACTAGTTTTCAAGGAGAACGCTCCGTTTCTGTTAATGAGCCTACCGGACAACGCCACCTGCACCTGAATGAGCGCAAAGTTGAACGTTATTTGGACTGTAGTCGTAAGACTAACAGCCGGACACATTTCGTACTTCGACTCTCAACATAACTAATACAGATTCGAACTGAAAATGTAGCGAATTAGACAGATTAAGAACGAACACAACTAGTTTAGGCCTGCTCAACTTCTTGACTTCCTGAAAATTGCCAGGGCTGGGATATTCAGTACCATCAGCTGCCGAAAGTAGTTTATGCAGCTGTGAGCCGGGGATATGTGTGTCACAGGAGTGGTTTACTCAAGAAATCAATACATATGATATATGGTTCAACGACGCAACGATCATAAACACTTATTTGCACCAGTTGGGAAAGGGTGAATGATACATTTGCTAATGCCACGACCCTGGTTGTAAAACATCAGTGTTTGCCAGACTGTTGTGTAACAGTCCTGGTCTTTTTCTGGACAACTTTCATATTTCAATCTGCCCATCCACCTGACTAATCACCAATAATATAGATTGATCAGTCGTCTTAACTGAGGTACAGTCGACATAGTTTTCGTAACGCATAAACGAGTAGCCAGACAGAAATTGCCGTTGTGTCAATGCTTTTTATTACTGACTGTCCGCAGAGTGGAAACATTCGGGTAGTCAGAATCTGCAACTTGTATCAGGGGCCGAAGCCAAAGGACGTCTGCGCTTAACCATCACCGCAGATGACCTGTGCTGCACCACTTGCGGTTCCACTTACACACCACATATTCAGTGTAAACTCGAAGGAGTAAGACCGTTAGTTGTATGAAGGAGGTCTTTGTGTCCAGCCGGCCAATGCTGGTTGACCAGTTGATCGGCTAACACGAAAAGGGAGCCCTTATCACTCGGAGAATAAACAGACATAGAGACTGTAATGACGAGATCTAAACTGAGGAGAAAGATATCCAAAATGTAATACAGGAAGCATTTCAGTATAAGAGTACATGTTACTGCATTCTAGAGAAGGCAAGGATGGAAGACAAAATTCAGATTAGAGCCCGAAAGGAACACATAAGCACACCAACAAAGCTGAAGAAAACGAATGAGTAGGAAACCTTAGACACCCAATTTTCAAAAAAGGGGAGCGGATTAGCTACCATACGACCATATTTTTGGGCCGATGCAGACATTATCAGGTTTCACACACACACATACACACCGTGTGCAATATAAACCTTAAAGGATAAGACTGGGAAGTATTTTGTGCTTTAAAAAAGCAGCATAAACATATTCCATTTCTTCTTAGCAGCCTATTTCTCTTAACTAGAACGAATGTGAGAAAAGGGTTCCAAAGACTGCACAAAGCACGATTATAGCTAAGAAATGTGTCCAGATGTGTTCGACATACTGTATTCTTGAGTGTTTCAATATGCTCCAGTGATGTTCGAATCCGTAAAGATGCGCAAAGCATGACTTATTCAAAACAGATGATTAATATTATGTCCGTTTGTAGAATAGCGAATACTTGTTTTAAATATTTCAGAAAATTCAATTTTCGTTACCGATTGTTGAACAGTAAGATCTTTTACACAATACTAACCTGTTCAGCAGTGGGGAGTTCAACTAGTTTTGAAGACAAATATTGTAAACTGTCACTCCAAACCGACTCCCAGTTGATCGAACGGATCCGTTTCAGATGGAACAGTATGAGACCAGCATTGTACCCTGGACCCTGCACAACAAATGCAATGCAAACAAAAACCCAATGATAAAAGCCTACTGTAAATATACGCCGATGTATTTCCTATCACGTCATCCTTGAGGAATTGTCGGAATGGAAATACAACAGTGTAATTTATATGAACTAGCTGTCCAACCAAATCGTGACCACCAAAATCTCTGTCATAATTGCTTGCTTTCTTAACATACGGAAGTGCCTGTATTAGACTCAGACTTGCACTCTCATAGGCCTCAACCACGGAAATTCATTACTGGTGAATGACCATATGTCTGCTTGCGAAACACTAGCCAGCACGTGTAGTCCTGTGCAACCATCCCCAATTGGCTGTGTCATGTTAGTTGGAGCCAAGCTAGTTGCACTGTATCCCGTAGGTCAGGACTGAGGAGATTTATTGATAAAACCTACAGTTTCAACACATTCTCATATTATAATTAGGGTAGACTGAAATGTTCGATTATTCCACTGTCAGCAGACCGATAGAGCCCGTAATGTATTCATGTTTGTTCCAAAATCATTACCATCCTTATTCATGAGCGTACTAATCTGTCTGCTTGCATGAGGACCGATGCATGACAATCAAGGCACCTGGTTAAAACAGTAGGAATATGAGAAAAGCCTACTGGGGTTTAGGTGTTTTGCCAAAACAATTTTCCAGTATATATTGCCGAGGTGACAAACATGTAGACTACACACAGGATTGAGACTCCGCATGACTTAGCATGAACACAGCCTGAACGTTATCCTAACTTAGAATAGTTGGGAAGTGTTTAAACAAAAAAGTGTGCAAGACGTGCATATTCACGTGTCGGGACTCCAGATGATGAATGACATCCAGACAGCTGCAAGCGGAATTTCCTGATCATATCTGAGCTCTGATGAGTAACAGGCAGGAACGACGCAAGAAAATCCCCATGAATAGCGGCGGTCATATACCACGTTGAGGTGTCATAATGAAGAGCACGTATGGCTAAGAAACAAAGCAGCTTTGACCTGGCAATCCTACTCGCCTTTATTGTCTGATATGTAATAAGTTTTGTTTGAACCAGTGTGCATTCTGTGGTTACATATCGGCAGAACCAACTGTACCCATACTGACGGATTCGTTGAAACATTTAGTTTTACTGTGTATCCAACATGTCCGTTTCCGAAACACAACTCATAGACAAATCAACAGTGTTGTTAAAAGCTCATCAGCGGGACCAATTCTGGTGGATATTTTCATGGTTATGATGAAACAGTAGTGTACAGATATCTTTCTCACAAAAAAATACGCTGAAAATATTTTACTAGATGTCCATGCAATCTGATCAGATCAATCTGATGATGAACATTTCCAACAGTTTGCACAAAAACTCACGCGTGACCAGTGAGGTGGAGCGGAACAACTCTCCGGTGTTCCCTGATGTACTACTCGCGCGTCTTACGGATGGTTTAACCAGACGGTCTGTCCACTACAAACCAACATAGATCAGGCATAACTCATAGTTTCAAGCTTTCATCCGATGCACAAGAGGGCACTTGTCAAAACACTGTGTTACCGGACTAGAAGTATTTGCTCTCTCTGTTCACTCTGCATAAGGAGCCAGAACTTCTGACAAAAAACATTACAGGAGAATGGTTACCCGTTAAACTTTATCCAGTAGCATTGTTGTTGTCCAGTGTTGGACACACTAACACACTGAACATGTCTGGATTTATCAGACAACCTTAGAGGGTCACGATGTTCTTCGAGCAGACCTGCCGGAAACTGAATTCGGGAACCCGACAAACGTTATCTTCCTGCGAATAATAGTCACTAGACAGCCGATATTACTGCCATCCACGAAGATGGTCGAGCCAATTGTGGACAGTTTTCATTGTGTTTATCAATTCACGCGTAACTTCAGTGCTTGCTATTTGGGAAGGATCGAAATGAACTCAACTATCCGAATGGCTGAGCACACTCGTAAATGAAAAGTTGAGGGCGAGTCTGGGAATTCATCGGTCATGTTTTGTGGCCTACTTGTGATATTGAATTGGCTGATTTGTAATATGTGGATGATATTGTCTTGTTTATCCCTTCTGTGGACTAAGTGAATATATTGGTGATCATGCCAAACGACCTGATTAGTGTACAGGAATACAGGTGATATCCTCAAAATGTAATGAACTATTGTGAAACAGATATTCCCACATCTCTTCATTTCCAGTAGTCCGTTTTAGGATGCGCATCATTTCACGTAAAGTGATGGCACCTTATTGTACGACAGCTGATAATATTCATAGTGGCACGTAAATGCATGGATCACTTTAGCTAATCTACATCATTTTTGGATCAGAAAGATGTCAGGTTGTCTTTGATTAGAAGGACACGTACGCTTTGTGTACGATCCGTGATTCCGAAACGTGATCCCCTCATAACAACCAATGTGAACAGACTAGTCGTGTGTCGCCAAATTTTGTGCGGGTCAGTTAGCTAGCATTAGGTAGGTTAATTGGATGAGTAAATATTTCGTTTACCGGTTTACTGATTTGAAAATTTCCGATGCTTTTTTAATTGAATGGTGGATGACTATACTGCTAACCTTTATGTTAGATAAGCGGGTGCTAAAGTGGGCATTACTCACCGGGAACATCACGGAGTAACTAGACAATGAGATGAACATGAGTTGTGGAAATTTAAAGTGTCATTCAGTAGGATGAAGATGTGCCATTTTCCAGGTTGAAGATTTCACGACAAACCTACTCATCAGGCAGACGTGTTTTCTGACCTGACAGTCACTGACAGACATGCACCAACAACCTTGTTAGCTCCTTCAGGCAAATAACACAACAGAGATATTAACTGTGGAGTGACTCAGCCGTGTAAAATTCTGGCTTCGGTTCAACTGAACCTAGCAGACTACTAGTCAGAATGCATAGTATCAACTGAGTTACACAGCCATTCTGAAAGCTTGTTAATTCCACATCGAAACTCTATCCACCAGCCACCTGTCTAGTTCCTGACGTCTGCCAACTTCTTCCTAGTACTGACCGTCAGTGCTTGATCATTTCGAACAAATGTTTGTTTCAGTTTCGTTCAACTCAGTCTTATACGATGTGCTGTGCTACCTAAGAGATAAGCAGCCAAGTGAATTGCAATGCGAGTATGCCAAATTGATGGGCGTTCGTGTAGACACAATTCATTCAAAACGGTTGTCATCGTTTATTTTGTACTATACTTTGATCACGCCAAAGATCCCATACAATTATTCGTGAACTGTGCTCAACAAATGTGGAACAGGTCTTTTACGCACTATCTTGTAACCATTTGATTACACTGGAAAATTTAGCCTGGTACAGATACCAAGTTTGTTTAATATGTCATGTGCCTTAGTCGCATCACGGCCACTGTAGGAGAAGATTGAATTTGCTATCAACACGTTCCTACTCAAAAGCTGGAGATTAATCCTAGGCTTTTCTACAACAAAGCCTCAGCACACGCATTAAGTAAGTTTAGTATTCAGAAACCGCAAACCTCCAGTGAATTTACTAATAAAGATCCACAGACGGTCAATACTCAAGACAAAGAGTACATAAGTGTACATAACTGCAAAGTAGACCGATTTTTGAAGAAATAAACGGAAACTTGACTAGATTACCCCCAATTTCAGTGTCACAAGTCAGAATCAAACTAGCTGATAAGTCGTCTGGCAGAGAATTGATATCCATGTCGTCCTGACTAGCTGCACCATCGTATTAGCCGAATCATTTACAACGCTTTTGAATCGCTCATTGTCAACCGGGTGCACAGATGATCCACCAAATTATCGACCAATAGAGTTGCTGCCAGTGATCTCTAAGGCTTACTAGAGAGCTTACAAGATGCAACATGGCTTCCGTAGGGTATACTCATATTTCACGAATCTGCTGACTGTTGGTGAAGGTTGAACGAGAGCTACAGACGTACGATTGGTCACATACGCAGTTTATCTAGTCTTTTCCAAAGTTGATTATTCCATCTTGCAGCGAAACTAAATAGTTGGGGCCCTGATTAACACATACATAAGTGGCTTGAAGATTATTCGACTGGACCTAGGTTCAACGTCAGGTTGAACGGACAACTCTCAGGATGGTTCTCAGCCAACAGCGGCGTTCCACGCGGATCAATCTGTTGGGCATATTTGGCCGAAGCCCCGACTTTTCAAAAGTAAGTACCATCTAAATCTACAAATCTGCAGAGCTACTCATTAACAACACAATTTTTATGCTCAACAGTGGTGTTAGTGGATTCCAGAGTGAACTGGTTGAGAAATCCTGCCGGGACAGTCGGTTTCCTGGATCGTTTGATGGATTCCATATGAGATAGTATGACGGGTGTGTATTCAAATCCAGATGTAAAATTTTCGGGCTGCTGGCGTGGCTTCGTAGCTGAGCTGGTAAAGCCTTTGTCGTGTTGAGGCATGCTGTGACTGTCGCCAGTTCGAATCTAGCTGAAGCCCTGGATTTTCACAAATGAGTCTCATTCAAATCAACAAATCTTCCGAACTGCTTATTAAACCATTTTACCGTACGTTCAGTATGTGTGCGTAGGAGGCGCGATGAAACTGGACTGGAGCGGTTTCCTGACTAGAGAAAATTTCAAAAATTCAAAGTCTACACATGAATTTGCTACACTGCTTACCAGCTACACAAGCTTAATGATCAGCAGTGACGTTGGTGATTTCTACTTCAAACTGCACCCGAAAACATGCTGGACAGTCGATCCTCAGGATCACCTGATGAATTCCATGTAGCACGGAGGCTTAGGGAGGTTAAACAGGTCCAGATATGAGATTGTTCAGCCTTTGCAGTGGTTTCGTGGCTCTGTTGACAAAGCGCTTGTCACGTCTGAGATTACCGTTCCAGCCGCTGATTAGAATCTAGCCGAAAACCAGGGTTTTTGCAATTAGGTCCATTCTGAATAATAAGGTTTTCAGAGAAAACCAGTAAAGTTGTGCGTTGGCCATCATAATCAACGTGCCTTTTCACGCGGATTTCCAGCACCGGATAAACACTTATGACCCTCATTATATCCAGCCCCTAAACTAGAAAAAAACACAGTGTCAAGTTGAGTTTATTTTGATTTATTGACCACAACATCAAAAACCTCATTTCCATACTATCACTACTGTCGTACTTTTTTGCACTCACTCGAGGTGTTGGCGAGCTTGGGTATTTCTCAACAACACTCGAACTTACTTTTTCCATCAAATACACCAACTTTGATTGGATGATGATGACCATTGTAGAAAATAACAAACGCAATGTGCCAAAGACAAAATACACGACATCGAATCAGTTGAAGAAATTCAACAACAAACAGACCGCACATAGCAAAGAAAAAACCAACTCACCAAACTGGGCCAATATTTTCGTCCCAAAAATTCCCAGTAATATGGAGCTGTTTCACGAACCATAGCAAAAATCTGTGGATTTGATTGCACAATGCGATGGATTTACAATGAAACAAGACAAATATTCGGACATTTTGCGACAATTTGGAAACTTTAATCCACTGAAACATACACTTCGAAAAAATATATCTTCATGAGAACTGGAATCATGGTTACAAGTCGCAACATAATTCTGTCTAAAATACCGTGCAAACCCTAATAAAAAAAGACTCATGGATTATTCGTACTCTCCGGGTCCACTGCACCTCTGTTCGAAATTACACACTGCTCTATACCCCGCAATACTTTGTTGTCATGAGACAATGTAAATACAAGGCCACACTTTGCCTGCGTTTTCCTGGTCAGTGCTCTATTTGCAAAGTTCATGGAATAGAACACGGAACGCAACGTTCTATCTGTGTTACTTTAATCAAAACAACACTGAATCAAAGGTATCCAGATAGTTTAAAGGGGACCCATGTGCGAAAAGTCCGAACTCTGGTTGGATTCGGACCAAGCTGAACAACATCGTGCTCGGATGCGGTATGCGGTCTATTAGCTGGGAGCTATCAAATAACGCGGAACCTAGTGTGAAGTGATTGTGTAACCAGTTTCCAAGGTATTTAGTAAAACGGCTGTCAGCGAATGGCAATCACCAAGTGACGCGTGTTAGAGGTATTATCCCACTGTAGATTGGATGATTATGATTCATTAATTGATCAGTACCCAGACTTCGTGTCCAACTTCCCACTCCTCTGATTTGAAGCACGCCATACGGAGTGTGGTTCCTACGGCCAGCGGAGGAGATTAACTCATGAGGATGAGTAATGAAACGTTTTGCAAGCGTCCAAACACATCTGATTTTTGCAAAACCATCTACTTTTTCGATAGTCCTAGTGAATGTTCACAAGGCTAGTTTGTTGTTTACAAGGCTAGTTTGTTGAGGAAGTAAGTAAACACACAGAGTTTGACACTAGTCATATGCGTTTTGCCATTAACGCAACACAGCACTAGACGTAATCACAAAACTTACAAACTGCTCGGGAAATTATCACAAACTCCTACTGTAAGGCTCTTTCACTCAACTTTATCGTATTGTTATGTCCAAGTGTAAACACAACCAGTGAGTGAATTTTCTATATTGAGTGAGACAGCGATCTCGCCACGCAACGTATGGGGGAGAAAGATGTGAGAATGGGTGCGAGGGAGATTGTCATGTTCTGAAGCATTCAATTTTACTGATAACCTCGAAAAAAGTCAAGTATATTCATGAGATGTCAGGCACAGTAATATTTAACCCACATATATTTGGCTACTTATGCGAAGTTAACACAAATATATAGTGGGATAAACAACAAGATAAATTTGGTCCGGTCACATACGTGACAGTCAATCAGGTGACAGAAATGTAAGCAACAGGATTCGAGTGAATCATAGTCATCGATAAGGTGTACGAATTTGACACTATCCAGTTATTATGTTACGGATTAAAAAGGACAGCGGAAAGCTGATCAACCGGATGACTCAAAAATTGACAAGTGGAATGTCGATGTGGCTCATACCAGTACAGTATGAAATGTCTAATATAAAATCAACAAATACCGATAGGGATCAATCAATCACAGCATTTCCAAAAGCTGTCACCCAAAAACCGAGTGACGTCACGTACATATTAACGTAAAAACTGTCAAACTTGATTACCCTGTGCAACAAATATTGTCAGAGACTAATTCACGATACATTCAGTTTGCTTACTGGCATTTTCATCTGCCTGATAGTGTGTACGTTACATTGGAGTGAATAAAGTTTGGTCGTACATTAGTGCTATCCATGTTATGTCATAATATTTTGGAGTAATTCTATCCAATTCAATAAATGGAATTTCGTTACAGTACTTCGAATACTGTAGAACAGAAGCCTAACGAGTTCAAGTGTATGCATAACATTTGTGTAAGAGCGTTCTTTCAAAAAGGAGAACCGTGCAAATTGCAGACGGGAACGTGCACGAAGCACACTCGTCTTGTGTTATGAGCTGCTCGGCCGGAGAACACATTAAATCCCGTAAGTTCTTGTCATTTGGATGTCTGACAATCTGCTTTCTCATTCGACAAACTTGTTACCTGTCTGACTTGAGAGAGTAGTGCAGTCAATCGCCTGGGGGTCCACTCGTCAAAACAGTTTAACTGTTCGAGTCGTCTGATCTTACACTAGACCGATCGACACGAACAAGCTGGTGTATTTGCAACCATTCAGTTAGAAGATGAGTTAGACTGAACATGCGGGCTAGTAAATGGTTAACACATGACTCTTCATGAACCGTTATAAATAGGGGCCGAATCAATGCGTTAGAGTACCTCTACAAGAGAAAACAGTTCAACTATTCCGGCTCTCAGGTCAGTTACTGGGGCGTACCCAAAATATTTTCTGATATGCCTTGGTAGCTTGTCACATGAATGAACGTAAATTTCAGCTTAGCATCTAGTATCGCAGTCGTTAGGGACGACCAAATACATTACACACATTCATCAACAGCTGAAGAGAGAGAGTTTGTAAAGCGTGCAATGGAGATAACATAAAGCTTACTATGAGCGTGACTGTAATCTACTAATAAGGCTCTGCTTGGGAACTGACATCTCAGAGTAGCCCGAGATAAACTGCTACAACTGTGTGATCCTGTTATCCTATCTACAGGTTTGCTTAAACCGTTTGAACATGTTTGAGTGGCCTTGCACATCAGCCTTGACATCAATTCTATAATCGCTTTGTTGTCTATACGTCTACACTGTAGTTTTAGCTCCCAGCCTCAGCTGAATCATTCACGGCTGGTTATTTGATGATGTGACGGGATGTCTTCGTCTTCCAAATTGTATTGTATCGTATTCGTGTAATACGATAGCGCTCACACGGATGCCAGGTGATCATTGTTTTATAATTCTGATACCTGGGGCCCTTGTACAAACTGCGTTCTGACTGGTAAACGAGCATCCACTCGAGGGCCATATTAGTTCATTAACAGTTCAAGTACCACTAACTATGTACCGTGTGAAAACTCACAATGTTGAAGGTAGTTCTTAGCCCTAATCTTTGAAATGGAGTACTTACTGATAACTGATAAAAATAAACGTCGAATGTGAAGTGGTTGTTGATGTCCATTTAAGAATATGAACATTGAAGACATGGGTTCCTTGTCAAAATATTCGCCAAGATCAACATATTTGTCAGGAATCTATTTACTAGTGATGGTTAGTAATACGGAACATATCCATTAGCACAGTTCTCAAATTTATCAACTATGTTTCGTTGATAAATGCGTAGGCGATTCTACAATGGGTCATCATTTGCAATAATCTTTTATTCTAAAGATAAATATCATCTAATTCAAAACGAGTTGTTACATAAATATACTACAAGCACCTTCACACAAAAAGTATGATATCCCACATTTGTTCCCACCTGTGTCGCCGTGAATTGATCAAAGTAAGCCCACAGTTCACAGATGTGTCTATTCACAAGCAAGTCGGCATCCATCATTATCACCTGTTGGTCAATAAACGGAGGGAAACGAAGTCGTGTTCAAGTAATTCGGACAGTGGCAAACCATTCGAATGTGTACTTTTGTGAGGTGATTTCGATGCTCCTCATACAACAAGCAATTTATATGCAACAGCGACTAACATATAGAAAACACGGGGCACTAACAGAACACTTCCAATTCGTTATGGTGACTGCCTTTTCAGTATGCGACCACTGTAATGCATACCGCTAATTTAACATCTATCAGTTAAAGTGATGTGTTTTAGGTTTGTCAGTTCACATGATTATGAATTTAGCACCTGTATTTGAAGTCACTTGAAGCCAAATGTGAACAAACAGAATGGTAGTCACCCCAACCGGGAAGTGTACTTAAGCTACATTGTAAAACAGATTAACCTACTGTCTGTTACTTGCATATTCTGGCTCGGGATTCAGCTTGTTTCAGTTTTATCCTGTAATGTAATAATTTAGACAAGCTTCCAGGTGTAGCTTAAACTGAACGACCAAACGTCGTCAGTTTGTCTTGCCAAGTTAGCATTGAGGTAGATCGAATTCCCAATGATTGAAACGTCCGGAGTTCAAATCCCGGTCGCGGCAAGGATATGCACTACTGACGAGCTCTAATGAGAGCGAAACTCGAGTCTAGTGCTTCTTTTCGAAAGAGGCCGGCTGGCTGCAAAGTCTATCTGAATGCGAACGCTGCGATCAAATGTGAGTGATGGTCAACTTGAAAATAAACCAAATCCCTGACTACTCATCAGTGAACAGAACGGTTATTTACCGTGGTAGTTGATAAAATCGACGCAGGTGACATCTGCTTCAACAACCTGATCAACACTAACACCCCTCTGTATATAACATTAATCCCGGGACGCCACAGCTATCATCGACAAGTTCCTGTATGTAAAACATCTTTAATACGTCGTTTGCAATCAGCTATTCTCCTCCATTTGCTTCGGCAGCTTAATACTTGTCAATACCTGGCTACTCATGAGCAGTATATTGCGAACGTTCATTCTCACCGCAGAGGTTACACTCAGTTTCGCCACTCAAGTCAAAATTTGTTTCTGAGCACGTTAAAAGAGACAGTTGGAATATACTTCAATACTTCGCGGCCAACAAACTACAGAAGCCAGCAGGAGGAGAACCAGAACGTCAATGAATTGCTTTATCGCAATAGAATGAAAATTTGTGCATTCATGTGTACATTGAATGGTCCAATATATCAGTTATTTCTCATGGTATAGTGAAAAACTATAAATGAACTAGGGAAAGGAATACTGAAATGAAGATATACATGAGTTCACATGTGATCACACGACATTAGTATTTGTTAATGTACTCAACGCAGACAGCCTTCAGACGACAAACAGTTGGTGTGATATAAGCAAACAGCTCAATATTAGAAAGCTGTTTGGTATCCTAGCTGTTCTGCTAACATTACACGCATTGAATACCTACAAGGTTTTGGAGTGTGAACGGGATGATGATCGTTCTCTACTGCTTATGTCTCAAAAATGACTGACTTCGTCCTTCCACAGGACAAGAGCATTGTGGTACATAAATTAGGCTGCTCCATTGCTCCGTTGTGACTTAAGATTGTCCCCATTATCAGTGATGCAAACGATGAGTAAACGATTTTGAGCTTATGATGACTTTATATTGAATATCATCCGCTTTTGCAAGCAAAGGCGCCCACCTCGGAAGGAAGCACTAGACTAGAGTTTTACTCTCATTAAAACTAATCAACAGTGCATATTCCCGTTCGGGTCAGAATTTGCACTCTGGCCCCGTGCTTGTGGAGCCAGCGTGTGAATCCGAATGTTGTGTTTGAGCGTTCGGGTGCGGTCATTCGTTCATCACTATTGTGAAACTTCTACAGTTATGGTTTGTGTGTTAATCTCACCAACACGAAGGTCGCAGTGCAAGTTCCCTCCCTCCCGACACTATTGATTAGTTCCAGTAAGAGCAAGACTCAAGTCTAGTGATCTAAGAAAACGTCATATCTGGATGTACAAGCTAAGATCACGTGTGGGAGGTGTTCACTTTGAAGCGTTTTCGTGACTCGTTGAATGGTTAACCTTCAAACTGCCATAATGGAACAAAACTGAATATTCAATTTTAAGTTGACAATCACTCACATTTGATCGCAGCGTTCGCATTCAGATAGACATTCCAGCCAGCCTCTTTCGAAAACAAGTTCTACACTCGAGTTTCGCTCTCATTAGAGCTCGTCAGCCACCGTGTTGACCACTGCGTCATTGACCTCATATTAGGCACCACCGAATCATTAAATCTGTACGCTCAACCATTCTCGCTTGTGAGCAGTGATCCGGTTGCCCGATCGTCTCGAGAGGAGACAGTAACTGTTCTGTTAACTCCAATCGATAACCCCGCGATTAGGACTTCCAAGACAGGCCGAAATCTCCGATCTCACTAAACCTGCAACGCGGTATTTTAGATTACTGATGAGTAATCGGGGATTTGGTTTACTTTCAAGTTAACCATCACTCACATTTCGCCTTTCAGGTTTAATCAGATTGGAGATTTCGACCTGTTTCGGAAATCCTAATCGCGGGGTTATCGACTGAAGTTAACAGGCAGTAACTGTCTTCTCTCGAGACGATCGGGCAACCGGATCATTGCTCACAAGCGAGAGTGGTTGAGCGTTCAGATTTGATGATTCGGTCGTGCCTAATGTGAGGTCAATGGCGCAGTGGTTAACACGGTTGCCTCATGATTGGAATGTCCGGAGTTCAAATCCCGGCCGTGGCAAGGATATGCACTACTGACGAGCTCTAATGAGAGCGAAACTCGAGTCTAGTGCTTCTTTTCGAAAGAGGCTGGCTGGAAAGTCTATCTGAATGCGAACGCTGCGATCGAATGTGAATGATGGTCAACTTGAAAATAAACCAAATCTCCGACTACTCATCAGTATTCAATTTTACTTAGATGGCCGAACAACTGAGATCATCTGGATTGAAACCAACTTCGTAAGCCGTCTAACCGACGTCTTTGCCACGCTGTCGTACGTTCAGAATGTTGATTCTAATATCAGCTGATGCCCAATACTCACTAAGTTCACGAGCGATTTGTGAGTAAAATGTTGTGAGTAAGTTGCTGATACGAAAGCTGGTCACAATTTTCCAATCTACCTAACGCTGAAATCACCTAGTATTGTAAAATACATCCACCAGGTATCTCAAGCTGATTCCAGATTATCGCGGATGTTAATCATAACGGCAGTTCTGTATAAAAGGAGTTGAGTATTCATGTTTGCAAAATATCCGTCCAGACCTTCAGGGTGAAAGTATGTTTTCAACCATTTGTAATGAAGTAGCGGAAATTAAATTACTAAATGAATTTCTAGCTGCTTTGCTGATACAAAATATTAGCAGCCATAAAACATGGTCCAGTAGGCATTGGCATTGCATAACCTCACAGCACAGCCATCACTATTTGCGGTGTACGGCCTCTCACGACCCGGTGCATCGTGAACAGCTCCCCTTACGAAATATCTTCCGGAAAGGTTCTGCGCATATTCTGTATTACTCAATCGCGTACCAAAATGCATGACTAAACCTCCATGTGGTCTCGTCTGCGTTCCCTCACCATTCAAACTAACCAACAATCACTAATACTCCGCCATCGACTCACCTGCCAGTATCGTTAAATTAACATTAACCAACTCCATCAACGTTACAACGTCAGTTATGGTAACTGGAAAAAGTCGTTAGGACCGTCTGACTAATTTGTTTTGCTTTGCTACGACAGTTAGTTTCCCATGTAGTTATCCACCCGAAATTGGCTGATAGCCAACTCATCTAACCACAACGGGTGGTGCAGACATTTGCATATCAGTTCGAAATTTCGTGTCGCAGCAACCACCCTACTGCTTCAGTTGTGCACGCTTTTATGGTTTCTTACGGTATATTTGTCCGCTGACCAGCTGCGGGTTTGCGTGATGGAAGCTGGTGCTGATTTCAGAAGTTCTGAAAAAACATATCTAGAAAATCATGATTTGAAAATGAAAACGAACCTGTCTGCCTAATGCTTAATGTTTGTTGTTCACGCCAGTTGACAGGAAAACTGTGCACTGTATCAGCAGAATTCATGGTAACTAAGCCGTTTCCATTTGAACTGTCTAAGACGCATCTTACCTGTTTCGTGATCAAAAATGGTCCTCATGTAATGAGGTATTTCGTCAAGAAGACACTGATGAGGTTTAAGTTGTGCTGATCCTCAACCAAATTCTTTGACCAGGACACACTCGTAGGATGACTGACGAATCATTTCCAAGCCAGCTGCTGTAAATGTAGCTGAAACTGTCAAGCAAAATCCTAATAACCTGAAGCTGTGATACCAGGGTTTTATTCAATTTAGTCATTCGTGTTGTAATATCGATCTTTGATCCTAAGAGCATGTACCCTTGAACCAAACCATTTAGAGTAATGTGATCCGGAGGGGCATTCAAAGGTTTAATGAGCGACAGCTACGGTGCCGTAAACTGAACCGCACGATGTGCAGTGAAACAACAGGTGCTGTAGGTGGTAGTTTCATGACTGCATGGAGTTGTAATGAGTGCGGACGTCAATGTAATGATCATCTCGGTTTGTGAGGTTATCAACGCACTCCAGATACACCGTCGGCGAAGAAACAACGAACTAGTTAAACGTTATATCCTTTTTCGTCTGTATCAACCAATGACATCCATCGCTTGTTAATTTATCCGCTCTCCTTTCCAAAAAGTTAGATCACACTTGCCCTGTACCTACTCTCTCCTCCGGCAAAAGTTTGTTCGGTTCTCGGACTAAGTCGGAATTTCTGTTGTTTCTCATTATTCTGCCTACAGCCTAGTGATATGTACTCGCGTATTGAGTTAAATCTTGCGTTACCTTTCCAATATCTTTTTTCCAAGATGTAGGTTTTTTTGTTCAAATAGCTGCTTTTGTGTTCAGAAGAATACGGATTTTATTTCTCTACTAATCTACACTCCGATTAGTCACTATTTTCCACACTCAACAGAATAGACTTCACTCATATACCTTCAACTTCTACTCCGTTTGGTTCACGTTGTGTGTGGTGTTTATGAGTAGAATCGCAAGCTGTGCAGCGCAATCCAGTCGTAGTGACGATTGAGCACAGATGTGCTGCATCTTCGGCCACTGCGACGGTCGACTCCCGAACCGTGTACCACCAACCTGCAAGCCTAGCATTATCTGACCGTAATGACCATTTGGCGCCTCATTTATATATGTATATACACACATTTACACAGGTTACATTCTACATTCAACCTTGGCACCTTTCTAGATAAGGACGCATTACATTGCGTAACATCCAACCACTGAAATAAGCACTCACATATTCCGTGCCTCGACACTTAGCACGTTATAACCTTACTGAATAAGAGATTCAGCGACACAGTAATATGAGATACTATTGTCTCCTGACCTCATTGTGTTTATTTCAGGCTTTTGGCGAGGTGACTACACCAGTCTTTACCTTCTTTCACACGTGGTTATCCCGTAAAATTGTGTTGTATTTAGCCTCATGATAAATCACCGAAAACAAGGTTGTTCACTACATGTTCTTCCCATATCTAAACCGGATATTGTTATACAACTTAGCAATACCGAATTGGTCCACATTTAATGGACGGCGAAAGTTACATGTGACGGGAAATGAGAATTGAGTGACTATTTAATAAGTGGCACTCATCCTTGATCACGTGGGTGATCGACACTGAGAGTGGCAATCAACAATAATTTTCAAATCAGACTGAGTTGGTCGAGCTCACAAGCTTGCGCAACAGAAACGTCAAGAAGTTATGCGTTCCTGGAAGGGGGTTTAATATAATTGACGTGTATAAGACATGCAGGATGGTTCACAAAATCCCTTAAAGAATAGATCAATAAGGGGAACATTGCGAAGGGGCTAAACCTAGTTGGAACTAGTTTTGGTATTGATATGTTCGCCGAGCTTGGCATTTAGGTTGCAAACGTTTCATCACCAGGCGAGGTGACATCATCAGTGCGTGAGTGTTCGGCGTATAATTTTGAATTTGGCGTTTGGTGAAGTTGGATCGATGCCTGCTCTTATACAGCAGAGTGGGTTGACCTACTGGTCTGAATTCTGGTTGGTCGGTTTCTGTCGTGTTTGGCCTGACCCACTATTGGTTGATTTTGTCGCAATTTAGCTTTGACCTGATGTCCGATTGGTTGTTCCCTGGAGTCCTTGGGCCGGAGTCTGATTGGCTGCTCTCTGTCGTTTGGGCTTGATGACGTTTACGTCTCCTCAAATCCTTGATTCGCATTGGTTCATAGATTTTGTCTAGTTCGATGTGTTTGTTTATTGAACCGGTTGATGAGTACCAAGCTTCGAGAAACTCTCTTGCATGTTTGGTATTTGC
>QNGE01001054.1:23098-62839 GCA_008508345.1 Paragonimus westermani
GAGAACAACACACCTCAATCTGGACAATATATTTGAATGAGCTGCCTACTCCGATCTCGAGTTCTGTTCAGTACACCACCCGTATTTGGTTAACATGGTGAAATAAGACGTAGACAGGGTGTGGAACAAAACAGCCCGACATAAAGGTCAAAAGTCTGAGACATGCTAGTCGACGGTTAATGTTGTGGTAGCATAGTTATAGAACGTCACCTTAAAGTCCACAAATGGTGCGGTGAATCTAAAATCACAGTATGACGCTCCCCAGGTTCTATGGGAACATTGTTGGTTTTCTACCACCTTCTTAGTATTTTGAAAATCTGTACCGGTCACGAGTGTAGCCTTTTGTTACTAGCCGTTTGGTGAGAAAACCATCGTTAAGGCACAATCCATTGGAGAAACATCGTATATTTGGTTTGTCTATTTGCAGTCGCCAACGAAAGATGGTTGTCAGCCCATTGTTGCTTTTCTGACGTCGAAATACATACAGGGTTGTGTGTGAGTAGCCAGGTGTCATTCGTGGAACGTGGTGGTAAAATCACCGGGACGATTAGACTGAGCTACTTGACCTGAAATTCGCTTTCATCCGCGTTACGTCTGGGATGACTGTGGTTACAGCGGTTTGTTGCATCCGCTCGCTAAGCGGACTCCATTATGAGGCCCTTTCATTTGGTCACCTGGTTTTGTACCCGGGTCCATATCTAAGACACTGGATATTTCTCTGGCTTTCTCAGCTGTATCTCCAGCTGTCATTACATCTGTCAAACGAGTACTCAGATAAAAATCGCTGCGACACTCGAGAGATGGCTCGCACGACCTATCCGGCCGTTCGGACGGTGACAAAACTCGAAACCTACGCCAGTTTGAGAGAGTCTTTTGCCGACCCAGTGACAGAGGACCGGTTTGTTAGATGGGATGTCTCCGTGCGTTCCACGTCGTAAAAACCCATCCGCGCTCTCAGTGTTCACTGTTACCCTGCACCCCTGTCAACTTGTCAACTGGATCCAGGTGCGCTAGCCTTATATGCTGCTTCCGGTGGATTTTTTCCCCCAACTCTGTTAGAATCGATCGATCCCTGTGTCTGTCAGCCGACCTATGCACACATTAACCATGTTATTCCGCTCTTTGTCGAAACCCAAAAAACTTCCTTAAGATGTCTTAAATTGACAGCGGGGCACGAGAAATTGATATTGAGAAATAATCATTTCGAAATAATTTAGTAGTTGAGACAACCTATCGGGCTGCCACGGTCGTAATTCCATATGGCTTGATGCAGTCGTAAGCGTGCCTAGCCCCTGCTCGTCCTTACCTGTATGATGCATATAGCTAGCATGTTTTGCGTTTGTGAATGACGTGAGTAAACAAAATGTTACTATATAGCAACATATGCTTTCGTCCAGCACTTCTGAGGTGGTTGAATGGAACTCAGTGTTGTTGTTACGTACTGACGGACCATGCAGCCCATTTTTTTGAGGGAACACCATGTTCCACCACCCAGAGATATCTGAATTTGTTAACGCGGGCTCTGCTTAACTCTCGCTGCAGTGCTGAACAAAGTTGTCTCAGAGCATACAGCAGATTGCCCAAGGGTGCAGTGATAGTAAAAACCTTCATCGGGACGAGGTAGAATCGCCCGATTCGATCTGTATTGTATGCCTACTGTATTTAAGTTGGAAAGATATTTGTTGGCTTGCTCTACGAAACCGAAATTAATGGGCCAAATAAAATTTGGGTAACCTCCGACCTAATTCCATTGACTGGGCGTAATCTATTAGGCGACGCGGAATCACGGAGGTCCTTTTTTGCCCTTTAGTATCCAACTGTTTTTTGTGGAAAGCACCTCGCTATGTAATAGCGAATGTGCCGTAAATCTTCCTTCCGAAACGACTACTGTGTAAGCACTAGCCCCTTGGTGATCGCTGATGCGTTTTAGCTTTAGTAAACACACTACTGCGACTCACTACAGTAGGTATATAAAGAAAATAAAAACAATGGCATCTAGCCGTTTAGACAAGTATGAACCGTTCTTCTGTAAAACCATACACGCTCATTTTGTCACAAATATGCGGATAAGTTGACCTTCGATTTTAGTGTTGTTTACATTGCAGATGGTGTGAAACTACAGATGAAGGCTGAGACTTCATATGCTAGTAACTACAAACCTGGGGAAATATTGCGGAGTGTATGAAGCGGTTTATTTTTTGCTAAAACTGAGGCCATTAACCTGTAAAATTAGAAGGATCATCTATATCAAGTTCTTAAAACACAAGATAACAAACTGTTGAAATTAATCAGTGGAAGAAGTGCAAATTAGTGGAATATGTTTTGAAATCCAGATGAGATCTTACTTGAATCCAAGGATTACGAACTTTCGTAGGTAAACTTGTCAGAACTAATTTTTGTAACATCTGTTTTCGGTTGAAATTTCAGTCACCTGGTAGCTGGATTCTGGTCGAAATTACTCTAATTGACAGCGACCAAAATTCTGACAAGGTATTTCTGTGGTGTACAAAACTTATCGTATTCGTTGATAACCGTACAGGGTTATGTTATTATGGATAGCAAATTACAGGGAAGAGAAGGTGTATACACATGATCCAATTCACTGTCGATTGCTCGATGGATAACCAATTTGGTTTACCTAGTGTGGCCGTCCCGATAGCAATGACATATCCTACCCTACGGTTTGGTGAGGAAACCATGCATACTTTGGGATGTTAACTGCAAGACCGCAAAAACAACACGTGTCTCTGGTCAAATCACCTTGCTCAACCAACATCAAACGCGCCGCAGTATTCAGCAAGTCAGCTGACTCTGGTTTTCCTCACAGTTCATCATATTTTCCATCTGGTTTGACTTTAAATGATTTACACAACCCAGAAGAACTTGGCAAAACAAACTATGATAGGTTTTGAATGTGATGTGGACAAAACGATCCGCTGAATTAATTTCATAAGAAGATGTATTGCCCACAAGCTAACGGGACTGAGCTTATGCACATGATAATTCATTTATGCCTACCATAAGGTTAGTAGCACAGTGGTCAGTACGTTTATTTCACGGAGGCCAAAGTTAGTGATTCTCTGAGTTCTTTAAACGTCAACTGTGGTGAGGAGGTACAGTATTGTGGAAATCCGTGACTTTATAGACTGCCGAAAGGTTAAGCAGATCAAACTATATCGTTCGGATTTGTCATCAATTTTATTGCTCACAATGTCATTCGATTTTGAATTTATCAAATTTCATTTGATACGTTTGTCAGTCTGTGTTTGAAGCGATGTGGAACGTTGAATTCGTTAAAATACACTTAGTTTGTTGATAGAAATTCGACCGCAAATTTGCCTTCATTTTGTCTTTTACGGTGTGTAACAAGCAATCATGATGAACTATGCACTATAACTTTACGCAAAATGTGGATTTTCCTCCTTTTTTTCAACTATATTTTCCCATACATTAGAACTTTCCTCTCGATACTGTTTGACATGCTTTCACTTTCATCTGCACCCCATTGTTGTTTTATCGAAGTCATTTCCGGTCGACTGTGAGCTACTTTCGGACAATTGTCTGGTTACCCGATTTCGAACGCATTTTTCTGCTGGATAATTTGTGCATCGAGTTGATTCACCGGTATATTGAGAAGACAGATTTGTTATAATTTCGTCACACTGTAATGTATAAATTCCAATCCTTTCGATAGCCTTTTCCGATGTTTTTGAACTTGCAAGATAGTTCCGTCAACGCGACCATCTGAAAAATCCTTATTGGAATTGTCGACTACGCGTTAGTGAGTATGTTACACTAAATCGCCAAGAATGGTACAACGCTCGGTACTTTAGTAAGTGTAGACAATTTTAGGGTTGACTCCATTCGTGTTATCCACCGTTGATCAGTAATCAATTCGCGTATCAGATCTTACCACGCGCTTCAAGCCTCTTATGATACTTAGTTGCTTTCACGACTTGTGGGCAATTTCGTTTCAGTGACCAACTAAGCCAAAGTCATAGTCGTGTGGGTTTGTCCTTATCTCATGTCCTTAACAGGTGTGCGTGATTTTAACCTGAAATTTGTCGAGGGCGAACAACTTCGTCCGCCCTGTTTTGATCATATATCATGACCTCAACACAACTTGGGATAGGCATGTATGGTCCCTATGGTTGCACTAGTCGGCTAAACAGCTGGCCGAGGTCAAAAATTTCCAAACCACTGGAAACTCTATAGTAAAATTGAGTGAAATTGAGTAAGAAGGTCCATCAAACCAGCCACGTACTCACTTCTTCACTGATCAGGCATCAGCCTACAGCCGCAAGCGTGAGGGTTGTTCTATGGGTGAAACCGTGTGTTCGAAATGGCAAAGCTTGTCAACAATGAACGGAAAGACAACTAGTTGGTAGAAGATAAGGAACATCATAATGATACGTTAAAACTGTGTAACCAATGATCCTGTGTAACATTGCACTGTCCTTCCTAAGAACTTTTTAAAGTAAACCAGCAGTGACATTGAGTGGATTTTACCAAAGTATCTCAAGGATGACTGCTGTGTAGATCCGTACTCATCCACCTGGTATAAAAACGCATCTGACTATTCTGATCAGCTATTTGTGGGACACACATGAGTTGGATTTACAGTCAACAAAGTAACTTCAGCTGTTTCGATTTTCAATGGTTAACTAAGTTAGGACTGTCAAGTTCACACTGTACTAATGGCTGGTGGGCAAAGTTGATAGGATGTGTCTCAAACAACACAACAGCGGCAAGAACGTTGCGTCACAGTAATTGGAACACATTGGGAGAGAGAAGTCAAGATTTATCATCCAGACACATCATGCACCCCAGCGTTAGGGGGACGTCCCTTCCTGCGTATTTTCTATTCAGTCAGAGTTCGCATGCTGTACTCGGTTTGGAGAGTTACTTGAAGAGAGTTCTGGGTGACAATGTGTCCAGTCTGCCTCATAAATTCTACAATTGTGAACAAACATCAAACGCGACAGCCATTTACAAGAAAAGCTTACCACTGGTGTTCGCCGTAGCGGTTACTGCGAGGTTTGGGGAATTGACTTCGTAATACGGTGTATTTTCTATGGAAATGATATCATTTTTACTAGACTGGTAGCAGTGGAGACCGAACATTAGTTAATTGCGAATGGCCGCATTTTGTCACCAACGAAAATGGTTCAGTGTAGCAAAGACTAACATAGTTAATACGGGACTCGTTTTCCCCGACAAACTTATCTGATATGTGCAAATGGGAACTGTTCAGTTCCTTAACCAGTACGGAATAATTCAAATCGAACGTCAGTCAAATTTGATTACGGCCATCACATTCAGATAGGTCTTTCGGGTGCCCCAGCTTGAACGGTCAAAATTAGATTCGAGTTTCCCTGTAGTTAGAGCTAATCCTCATCGAGTCTAGTGACTCCCTGCGAAATGGGCCAGCCAAAATTCTCGATACACAGACTACGATCGAGTGTGTGTGGCGTTCAGTTTCACATGGTCTAAGTCTCTGAGTTAAATTATGCACAGTCAGTTCAAAAAAGCTACTGGTTCCAACCTAATCGAGAAATCCTGGTCCAAGGGTTAGCGATTGCAGTGAACAGAACCATTAAAAACATTCACCTTTCAAAGCTATCGGACCAACTGAACTCTGATCACACAAGGTTGTGGTTGAGCGTTTTAATATGATCACTCAGTCAAAACCAATATGAGGTAAGTGGTGTTGTAGTTAACACGCTGTTTTCAAGAATAGCAGGGCGGAAGTGCGAACTCCGGACGCATTATTGCTAAGCACTAATGAGAGGGAAACTCGGGTGTACTGTTTCCTTTCGAGCTGGGCTAACCAAAAGTTTTATCCAAGCGGGAAGTCTGCGAACAAGTACGGGTGAAGTAAAATTTGAAGTAATTTCAATCCCTGAACTTCCACTAACTGCTGTGAGTAAATCTGCCAGATAAACCTTCCATCGGTTACTGTGAGCTACTCAAAGGTCTTGACAACTGCTGTTGTGCGCTCCAGTTTTTGAAGTCCAGTTCGATTCACATGTTGTTACATTTATAAGTAAGTACAAATTTCGAAACCTTCTGAATTTAGCCTGTTCTTGGGACCTTAAAAGGACGCCTAATTTAGGCGACCACCGTCGCAACACTGTTCAACAAAAGTGGCTTTCTAAAAGTATGAACTTCTCAAAAACAGAAAACTTCAAACTGGGGTTGGTTTCTGATAGTTCAACTACATTTGTTAATGATACAATTGGCTGATGAGCGCAGAAGGCAGAATTAGTTTGGAGTCACGCCTGTTTACAACGGTGCCTACCGTACAGATTTATTAGGAAATCTGTTTTACCATTCAATTCTATAATATTTTGGGGTTTGGATGAGTGCAAATCCTCGACGGAAATCCTCTCAATGTTTACTCATTGAAACCGTTTGGTGCATATAACCAAACAAGAACTTGAATGATCAAGGGACTTACTGAAACTTGTGCAAACATACTCGGACTACCATAATCACTGTGACACAGTTGATAGCACAGAAGGAAGACATTAATCTAAACTTACTTTTTCAACAGATGATGAAAGTATGTCCGGCAACAACAATTTGATGTAACTGCGGCTACCAGAATAGTGACTGGATTTGAATGAGCGAACCATTTCCTTCACGCACGGTGAAATTCAACAAAGAAAAAACATAAATGGTAGGATAAGCAGAAAATGGAACAGAAAAATGGAACTGCAGCGAGATTTTGGTTGAAACCTTTTGTAATCTTCGGACACGAAAAAGCGTGCAGCTGGATTACAAAGTAACACAGAGGCAGCGGGTGGTAAGGTGTAGTCATGAGAAACATGCATAGGTAAATGAGCTCTCATCTCCGGCTTTTCAGATCTGTTTGCCTTATTCGCAGCATCGGTCCCGCAGTTGCGTAGAGCAAAGCACTAAACAGATTGGTGACGTCAGTGTAGGTGTACATTTTTTAAATTCAAATACACGCTTCAGCTAGCTCTAGCCATGCGCAAAACTGGCGCGCACTTTAAATGGAATAGTCCTTCTGTATAAGCTCCCCAAAATAACGACTACTTCTCCAAACAGGTCATTTTATATTTCCCAAAAATGTCTTCCAATACGATAAACCGAGCTAACCCTACGTAGACTGTTCAGTCTGTCACACTTGAATATGTTTAGTGCTGTTTGCTGACTTGATAGGGACTTACAGACAATACGATAACGAATATTCGGTGGGTTGAACTGTTTTAGATTAATTTTCATGCTGTATTGGTACAATTATACAAAACTGAATCATCAAAGCTACTGTAAATAGTCTGCACTACTGCAGTGCAGCTACAAAAACGACACTGAGAGCAAACTGGACAGAGCGTCGTACGACATTAACAGACGGGAGTAGAATGAAAACCCAACCGTACAGACTGATATACAAACAGTTGCACACAGGCACATGACAACAAGATGGAAGTTACACCGGTAAACGATGTTGAGGACTGATGGTTTGCGTCTCGGTAACCACCGTGTCACTGGCCAAGAGGATCAATCTTGGCTCACTCTTAACATACCACAGTGGAGTCACCGCCAGCCAGGATAGTGGATGTCATGAACGCCCCAACGACCTAATGATTACTGCCTTCAAACCTCGGTAGTTCCAAACAGGTGTACGTCTGCTGATTCTAGCTGTCACATTCGAGAGTCCGGACACTTACCAGACGAGCTATACACTTTGTTTGTGTTAGCCTCTTATCCAACTATGGCTGCAGCTATTTGGTACACAAAGAAGGATGTCTGAAATCACCTTGAACTAGTCCACCCATTGTATCGAGGTACACAAATCCAACGGCCATTTCGATGGTCATCTCCACTACAATTGTTGGGAGATTTTCAAAACATACGGTCGACAGAGAAACCACTTCGATGTACGTGACCAACAGTTATCCCCGACCCCAACCAACTTGCCACTGGGCATCTTGAATAATAAGAGCGGTTTGTTTTAATTAGAAACAAACCGAATATTGTGTGCTCAAGTGAACAGATGAATCAACCAAACTCATAGTAGCTCGATCAAACAATACCATTACACGCGTACTGAGTGCTTTCAAAATGGAGATTCTTTTATGAGTAACCGAACTAGTGGTCTTCACATCTATGGGCAGAGGTGAATGAACTGTTCACTCAGTGTTATGCAAAATTGATGGTTCACACAGTTGACTGTTACTGAACTAGATCAGAGACTCTGCTGGTAATGGGAAATCCACTCGAACTCGTCAAACATCGTTGACAAAATATTCAATGCGAGACTTATTTTACTTAACGGACTGCTATTGAAATTAATAAAATCATAAGATGTCAAATCGACAAACTCAAACACTATACAAACGTGATTCAACAGACACTAATTGAGAGATGAGGATGTGAGGATGAATTTGATTAGATGATTTCTGTCTTACGTTCTGTAGCCACAATCACCTAAAAAAAAACGACCATCCACAACGTTTTCTACTACGATGCGTGGCTCACAGCTACCAACCGTTCAGTCAAAACACACGAATGAAATTATGGTGAACATTAAGACAATAGTAGGAGATTATGGCTTTCTCTCCAATTACACTGAGGTAAAACTGTCCCTCGAAGGTCACTTAAAGCTCAAGTGTTCTCAGTGTGTCGTTCAAAGAGCGCAAAATGAAACCACATTTTAGAATGATCAAGGTAAACACGGGAAAAAATCTGTCCTGTGTTACTCTAACCAGAAAACAGGCTGAGGCTCTGCCACTAAGGCTGAACTTCAACTTCCTTCGAACTTATGCTAGCAGGATTTCAATGGATACGGAAGCTGAAAATCTATGTCAACCTTTTGTGATTTAACTCGTAACTCCACCGATAGTCATGTGTGCGTATGAGGCAAATTTCTTGGCATTGTATACCACTATATTTGCACACCGACCGGAAAAATGCATTGAGGCAACTGTTATGAATCAGAGTTGCTTTATTGAAAAATGTAATCCTCTGCTTACAGACTATTCAATGTTGTAACCTGATCTCAAAGCAGACACCAAGTGTTTGGTGGGAAACAGATTTGCCGTGAATCGCCAGCACTTCTGATACATGGATTTGTCGGTAAGAAACAGTGCAGTTGTTCCGAACCTGTTGCCTTTAACATCCCACAGTTATACGGTTTGCCTAGAATTCACAAATTCGGTACTACCATACACCCCATATTACCGATATTTAAGTCGCCTAACTATAGAATAGCCAAATAGCTCGTCAGAAAACCACTGGATCCGTTGACTGTAAGAGATCCATTCCAACACGCTGACGAACTAAAAGGATCTAGTTTTGAAAATAAACACACATCCTTCTTGTATGCACATTCTTTTCTCACAAACTTCTCTCCATAAGGGACGTGGATTTTATCTGTAATCTTATTTAGTATCACAACTAACTTTAATTTATAGAGGTGACTTAGATGAAGCATCTGATTTTAGTGCTCAAACATAAAGTACGACTGTATTTTTGTAACACAACTCAACAAGTCAACGGTGTTGTCATAGGCTTACCAGTGAAACTGATTCTGGCAGATATTTTCATGGTTACGATGGAACATTAATGTACGGTTTTTTAAAAATCACTGATTTTATTTAAAAAACGCGTTAATGATATTTCACTAAATGTCTCTGCAACCTGATCAGATCAATCTGATGATGAACATTTCCAACAGTTTGCACAAAAACCCCAGCGTGACCAGTGAGATGGAACAGAACAATTCACTGGTGTTTCCTGGTGTACTACTCACGCGTCTTCCGGATGGTTCAATCAGACGGTCTGTCTACTACAAACCAACATAGACCAAGCAGTTTCAAGCCTTCAACCGATGCACAACAAGAGGACACTTGTCAAAATTCTGCTCACCCTGCATGAGAAGCCCGAACTTCTGACAAAAACTTTACAGGAGAATGATTACCCGTTAAATTTTGCCGAGTAGCATAGCAAAAGACCTTGTCCAGTGTTGGACACACTAACACATCAAACATGTCTGTATTTGAACAAGACCGTTAGAACACAAAAACTGGCAGATGCAAGTATTTCCTATTGACTCGTTAATACCAAATTTACAATAACATAAAACAGGTTTTTTATATCAAGCAGTTAGGGGAGCAGGGTGGATAGTCATTTGGTGTCTGTATTTATCAGACAACCTTAGAGGGGTACGGTGTTCTTCGGGAACCTGACGAACGTATTACCTTCTCCCCTGCGAATACCAGCCACCAGATAGCCGACGCTACTGCCATCCACGAAGATGGTCAAATCGACTGTGGACGGTTTCCATTGTGTTTATCAATTCACGTGTAAATTCAGTGTGTGCTATCTGAGACGGACTGAAATGAATTTAACGATCTGAATTGATGGACACATTCCCAAATGGCTAGGTGAACATATTTTGGCGGTGACTGAAAACTTTGATCCGCGACCGACTATCTGTACCATCAATCGCCTTTCATTTAAACGAAGGCGGATATACCGTAGATCCATTTACGTGTTTCACGGTTTCACTACGGAACCAAAATTCTTGTTTGCCGAAGTTAGTCAACGCTCTGCTGATTACGCGTTTGATCCTTGACTTCCGCATTCAAAAGCTATACACTGTAGTGTTGAAACTATCTTGGTTTTGATTGATTCCTACCACACGGTGCAATACTTTCATTCTGATTTTGTTCGGACCTAATATGATTCGTTCAGTCCGTTGTGTATTGCGGAACGCATGTTTGCGGCATAAGAAATACTACCATCAAAGAAATTTCGTTCTCTGATTTGTTTCCAAATGGATTGGCAGAACGAATTTTTGAGATTCGATTTTCAACAGTCTAGCTCTAAAGACTGCCAGTCCCTGAGTGTAAGCAAGAAGACGCGATACTCGGTGGTCACATCGGCATATAAACGATGTGAGTGGTTAGGCACCGTAAGTTTGAAGACCAATGAAAGTATGGGTAGCAGGTTCATTTATGGGTACTGGTCTCTTCTAGCCTCACATTCAATTCTTCCCTCATTCGATACATTCTGTGGACTGTTGCAAGTTGGTGACCCTATTTTGAATTCAACCAAACCTGAATCTGTTAAGGAACGAACAAAACAAAACAAACGAACAAAAACCAATCAAGTATGCATCAAAACTCTGTCAGTTCGCAATCAGCCTTTAGTCACAATAACATACTTTTCATTCTTCTATCAGCTACCGGTTGTTACAAATACATGCAGGTCACTTCACTTCTCAGTCCAGAGTAGTGTTTTGCCTAGGTGACCTGTTTCATATACTAACCTATAAAGAGTAGATCGAGATTTGGAATGTTTGTAATAAGTTACTATAACTATACGCCTCAGTTACTCCAAGTGGGCTGCTCAAAGAAATAAATGGTACAGTGTGGCTAAGTGCAGATAGTTTAGTGGTAAGAACGCAGCTCTGTAGACTTATCAGTATCCCTTGTCACCGTCAAGTGGATTCCATGATAGGTTAAACTATTCTCAATGTTTATGGTCCTGAACATAAAAACGCCTAATTACATGACGATGTTACACAGTGATCGGCAGAGTTTTGCACAATCATCCCAAATCGCGGATCAAAAGAACAAAGCTTACTGCCGCTGGAAAATTCATATATTCATATAGTAAAAGCTTCCAGAGAATAAATCGACTGAAATCAATAGTCCCCATTTACTTGAATGGTATCATCTTCAGGGTATTTTATTAAATAGATTTAAACAAGCTGGTGAACTTGACTGTCAGACTAATCAAATCGCCTTACTTAAGACCAAAGTGATGATGCCTGTCTTGTGAGAACACGTAATAAGGAACGCGAACAGCAGCCAGATCCATGAAACAATTCTACGATTTCGGAGCTGCACGTTAAAGACAGTGCCTGTATTTTACGCTTGCTTTCAGAAATCAGGAGGTAGTATTCGACCTTTTATCGAAGTTGTGTCCGTTACTACGTTCAGCTCAAAAGTGACACTCAGTCTACACCACTAACCGTCTGTAATAATTGGCTACGAAGTTTTCGGGCAACATCCATGAGATCAAATAGAACTCAGATAAGAAGTCAGGTCAGACAAGCGTATTAGTAAGCATGGTGGACGATCTAGTAGTAAGCAGTCGAGAAACATTGTGATATTAGTGACAGTAGGACAAGGGATGAGCAGCACAGTTATGGACTCTGTTCAAGCACCAAATATCTTCACCCTAACAACCAAGACAAAAAATTATGATGAAGTAGCCTTCGACGATCGCTGCTTTATTTGCTGAACAGTTAAACGACATTTTTCACTCATGTTGACATGACCACAAAAATTTGCAAATACAGGAAAGAATTGTCAATTACTGATTCGCACCTCACCTTTAGAAACAGATCAGTTGTACCGTGTTAATCTCAACCAAAGGTTCGTAACCAAAAGCACTTATTTATGGACAAGATGATATCATATGTTTGAATATACGTCTGCCAACTTCGATTATGGACAGTGCACACTGACTCACATCATATGACAGCAGAACCGTATAGAAAACCAAAGACTACTTAACCGTGATCCCGAGTTCAAACCAGTCTCAGGGATCGAACAGTGGGTGTAAGCAATGGGATTGAGTGAATGCATTTTTTACGTACACGGAAACTCTACCGATGGACATTTTTCAACAGCATAACAGAAGTTCCAGCAGACTCACAATGCTAGTAACACTAACTGGAGACCAAAGGTTGTTTGACAAATTCACAGATTTCTCAAGATTTGGCAAAATGAATAAGATCTATTACAGACTTTCCAAATACTATCACATACGCTGACAGAACCTCAGATGTGTGTAGGCTGCTGCAGCTGAACTTCATAAAAGAATATACGAAACGGACCAAAACTGGAAACCATTGAAGCAAACTTCCTTACTTGTCCTAAGGCGTGAAATTCAGCAATCAATTAGATATCAGATAAAACGGCAGTAAACATCAAGAAGCCCAAACAAAAAGGAGTTGGCTAACACGGTGTGCACGTACATGTGTATATTAAAAATATCTGAGTATGAGACGGGAATTGTCATACAGAGGAAAGCCGTTGGGTGCCAGATATGACATTCAGAGACTTGGAAAGTTGTTATGCGATATTGCTGTACACACTTACCATTGCATCCAAAATGGAAATTGACTTAGATTTTACAGATCGAGTCATGGTCACGGTATTTGTATGACAGGATTAGCAAATGTTACTTGAAAAGCCATCGGTATTATTCGAAACAATTACATGAGAGTCTTATAGGTCTACGGGTCAGAAGATGAGTCAATTGTCAAAGTAAGCTTATAAATCTTCTTTGAACTAATTCAAGACTGCAGCCGTAATGACAGCCAACTGCAGCGATGAATCTCAAGGCACAATTGGCTAGCCTGGAACTGGTTTTGCTCGAGTCAGTAGGACCAGGCGGCTTATTTGGAGTCCTAAAACATTCTCTGATTGGTCGAATTCGCTAGGAGAAAAAGTTTTATCGGCAAGTATTAGGAGATTTGGTTGACATAAGCTGAACATTATTCACGAATGATCGCAGCTGTCGTTCCCGTAAGCTCCCCAGCCAGCTGTCTACGTCAGGAAGCACTGTATGCGAGTTCCACCCTCATTGGATCCTGTCAGTAGTGCATGTACTTGCCATAGTCGGTACTAGAACTCAAAAGATTTTTGAAATACTTGGTAAGTACGCACGTGTATGCAAGTCCAAATTGCCACTTTTATGCACTGCTATATATATATATATTTCCTCACTTGTTGGTCTCGATTTTACTATCCTTGGCTAAACTGTCCCGAGCTCACTATCGGAGAAAATACCTGTGAATAAACCAGTCCATTGGTACAGCCTCTTATATGGCATGCTGACAACCCTTCATTTCTGCCGGAGTTAGTGATGTTTATTTATCTCATTTAGGGCTGGTGGCATTACCCTCAGCATAAGCTTGATACCTTATTTGAAGAAAATAAGGTCGGCGCACACCAGTGGTTTTCGCTGTATTAACTGTGTAAGGTTTCCATATCTGTTACCCAGTACACTCCCGGAAGAGCAGGACTGGAAGGCATGGGAGGCAAGCCGCTTGAACTATGGCTAGTCCTGAATGGTTAATTAGATTATCAGAAAAGATGACATGCATACCTCTGAGATGTGAAGAAAGGGCTTTGCAGCAAACAGAGTTGTTTAGTTTTGGAGTTCAGTCAGTGTTCACAAAGCGAAACACTAAGCATGAGGTTAGAATAGTTAAAAAGGTAAGTGAAGTTTACAATTTTTTAATCAACAGACTTTGCGCATTCTTTCTGCACATCGATCGAGAGATGATATGTAATGAGGTTTATAGGATGGCTGACTTGAGCGCTGTGAAAAGACTGAATTTGTTCCACCAACAGATTAGTCCCTGCGAATTAGGCAGACATAAGTGTCCAGGTTAGCTTGCTAAACGACAAGTGTGCAAATGAACGCCACAACGGAAGCAGTGTACTACGTAACTCGTGATTCCACGGGCATGTCCATTATCATACACATAAGCATAACCAGTTTTCAGCCTGCCGGAATACCGTTCTCAACGGAACATAATTATACTACAACCCGTAGGTAATAGGTCATTTAGAATGTATGTGAATGCGGGTACTGTAATAATTATGACACACAGTTACGTTGAGTACTGGCTCCACCCACCGATCTACCAAATCGCTGTCAAAGACAACTAGCAATTAGCAAACAGAGCGACGAAGGTTAGAGCCGCAATAAGTATTGGCTTAACAGGCACACTGATGCGTGCATAGACACTCGTAAAAGATAGCACGAGTGCAAAGCTTATTCTTGTCAATCCGGTAAAGCGATGAAATTCGCGTCGGTCTGGTTGGCAGTAAGTAGGTTCGCTGACGTTGAACATCAGTGCAAAATTTGTGTTGTTCACGCTAATAATGACTCTAATCTTCAGCTGAATATACACATTAACCCCTTCACATGTCCAAGAACAAGTCAGTAACATATATCTTCAACAGAATCAAGACTCGACCTCCGATTCGTGTACTCATGAGATGATTTTGCTGACCCTAGGGCAGCTAACTTAACATTAGGCCCATCGAAATAATCACAACCTAATGGTTAACCACGTTACCTTATCAGCAATTCTCAGTTTATCTGCTCAGCCAGATCGTGCATGATATGAGCCTAGAGATATAGTTGTCAACATGGATCACATGGATCACAGTCCCAATTCTGCTGTTGACAAGAACATGCGATACTAACAAGCTTTCGCGAGAGACCGCAACTCGAGTCTAGCGATCCGTTTCCAAAGTACGGACCAACTTACTGCACGCGCTGCAATTAAGTTTCACTGGTATGCAAACTGTAACAACACATTCCCCGACTACTTACTACTTTGTCCACTGAACACACCAAAATACAAAAACACAGATATCATGTTTTCTGAAAATTTTTAGGAGCCGCGTTTTAATGGTCTGCTGGTATGGATTCTCCTTTATGGATTTCACTTTGAACCTCCTATCATTTAGGTAGATGTCAAACTGTTAAGTTAGCTTCTTCTATTGTTAAATGCTGAAGTTTGTGAATATGAGTTTTGAAGATCGATCGAACGTTTGTTTTATGGGAACTCGCCGTGTAAACGGTAGAAGATTGCTTCACACCTTGTCTAATTTATTGCTAAACCATACTTACAGAACGTTAATCGATCATCACTTAGAAACCTTGTTGAATTGTGTAGAAAAGATAGTTTTTGAGGTAAGAAATGAAGCCGTCGGTAAAAAGAGGAAGGCAGTTTTTAAGACGTCAGTGTTGTCCTCAGCTGAATGAAACGCTTGCGTCGGATGGCATTCTTTTAGAGAACATGAACAACTGAAGTCGCGTGAGTATTTGCACGTATAGGTGTATCCTTAAAACCATTTAATTTGTAACTGTTATTTTCCACGTTTTCCGTGGAACTGCTTCGTGTTAATGTTTCACTGTTAGGACATATCTACTACACAACAGTTTACTAATCGGTTATTCTGTGTGGGCTCATAGTGAAAGGGATTTTAGCAATAATGGTTCACCGTTTAGTGAAAGGCTCTATTAAAACTAAAAGTGTACAAGACCCCTAAACGACTTCTTCCGGATATGTTTATATTATAAAGTATTTGTGAAGCGGGAGAGGAATGTAAATAATAGAGTGGCTGGTTAGTGACACTCCGTTATCAAAATGAATCACATTTTATTTTTCGGGAAATTTTCAGCTGAAGAACAGGATTCACGTTCAATCCAGACTGTCATAGAAAAAGCTAGGTTGTCGGAACGTAACAGGATAGAAATTTGAAATTATAAGCAGATACAGCTTCCAGTCACATGTTTTCAAAGCCCATAGATATCTGTAGAGTATTGTATGTACCTTCATATTTCGCTATATTTTCAATCACAGTCTATATCAGTCTTCCCTGCACAAAATGAACACCACTTGTTTGAGTTGATTCGATTTGACAATACGCTTTTTGGTGCCTGCATCTAGTCTCCTGAGTCCTCCTGATCAGCCTAGATCGGAGTTGCTTACAGCGAGCTGTTGAGCGACTGCGCTTTGAACGGGCTACGTTGATACATTTGTATAGGGCTAGTACCCTTCACGTCTGAAACTTGGTGTAATAGCATACTATTAACGCAGAGTGAAAATAAAAGATGTTGTGAAAGCAGCTCGATTGTCTAATTATGAACATGCAATCATTTGCGAAGGAATGTTCGGATCTTTCCAGGAAATATCATAGTGGATCCTAGACAGTTGCTCAGGATATTGCCTTGATGCAAACGAACAGCGATACATCACCCGTAAACTGGTTAGTTAAAGTTGGTCATTCCCACAGTTAGCGAAGCTGTCCTCATGTGTGATTAATTGTTCCAGTACTTGATTTATATCGTTGTGTGTTTGGCGGATATATTATCAGTCAGCCGTTGGAACAGTTTCATATTTACTCAACACTTCCAGTGTTCGTCATCATCCTTACCGGGCAAAGCAGTGGAATGCGGCTGATTTGAGACCGATCTGTCTTTGATCGTGTTGTTCTGTTTGCATGGCAACCAATACATTCTCACACTACGTTCATAAGAAGATTTTTATATACATGTGACTAGAGTCTTACTGGTAAGTGGGCATCGTGTGTCCTAAATATCGAAAAAATCCTAGAGTTCGTCGGATATATTCTATAAGCGTTTAATCAGAAAATAGCAATATCCAAATAGTCAATGTCTCAGCCTGAATGCGCCATACGAATATAGAAGGACAACCCTCAGCGCTTTCTAAACATAAACAGCCAGCAAAATGACAAAAATGTGAAAATGTTGTCCCCGAATAAATTGGAAGAACGCAAAAATCTTCGTGTAAGGTGGATGCTGGAATGAAATTTCGTACGCTCACTTCCATCAGTCGCACGAAGTGACGTACAAACTAGTGGAAACGGATATAGATGTAAAACAGAAACGAGAAGTGAAGGATGGAGAATTAGGAGAAAAAAGAATACTCAGTCTACGTAACATATTACCGTGATGTTGATAAGTTCACTTCCATCTGTTTCTGGACACAGAACGCTGGTTTCATACAGTGTATTGCAAGCGCTTCGGAACACGCTGAAGCGCGTTCGTTCACTATCGGACAGATAACACGGTATGCTTCAACAGGATCTACTCGACGGCCAGATTGATGTAGATGTTTTGGAATTGCACAATTTGCAGTTCCACTTCCGGCATTCAAAAGTATGATGTGCTCCGAGATCCCGGTATGTCGTGCCCACACTGTGCGGCCTACTTACTGCGAACCGCATGTACAGGTGAGTGTAGGCGCCGAGTGCCTTCTAGGAATTGTTGGGATGCGAGTAGCTGAATGCAGCATAGCGACCTTGGCTGATATATTAGTGATTTAATGTCGCATCCATTCTTTGTCCCAGGAAGAATGCCCTATCGACCCTTTTGTACGGTATGGGTAAAATGCATGCTTCCGTAACACCGTTGTGACGGCTGATTGGGAGTCGAGTAGCTTAGAATGGTTCTAGATAAAAGAAACTGGATATCTGATGGTGAACATATCAATACCCGGAACTGGATATCCATTATAAATATAAATCTATCGGATAAGATCAAGCCCTAGCGTTTTCCGAAGCGCTTGCAATACACTGTATGAAACCACTGGTCTGTGTCCAGGAACAGAACTTATCACTGCCACGGTAATACGTTACGTAGACCGAGTGTTCTTCCTACTCCTAATTCTCCATCCTTCATTTCTCGTTTCCACATTACATCTACATCCGTATCTATTACCATCAATTTTGATCACATGATCTAACGATAATTGATCACTTTGGTAATTTTGCCCTCAGACTCCCATTCACCCAACAGTTTGTACATCACTTCGAGCAAGTGACTCAAGGGAGCGTACGTAATTTTTCTCCAGCATCCATCCTACACGACTCTCTTTGCGTTCATCTAACTGGTAAAAATGATGTATACAGAAAGTCCCTCTTACCGGATTCGTACTGATTACTCGGAAACACATAACGGTTGAAGTTCACTATACTCAACCCTGATCAAGCTGTTCAACTGTGAATGATGTTCAGCTTGAAATTAACCAAACCCCCGGGTACTCAACAGTAAGCTGTTTGCAGAGAGTCTTACAGAGGAGCTAGGCCAGGTCACGACCGCTAGGAAATCTACTAGTTATCTAAAAGGACTTGTAGAAAGAATAGTTGTACCAGAATCGCCAAAAGAACAGAGAGTTTTCTAAGGCTGACTGCATAATATGCCAAACGACACTTAAACTAACCGGTATTATTGAACGGACTAGTAATGCAACAGAAATTCATGTTTATTCAGACCAAAAAGATGTCACAGCCATCATTCAGAAGAGACCGACGTATCAACTCTATTTCGTATTACGTTTACCAACGCACCTAACCGTGATAAAAGTCACTTAGGCAGAGATGAAGGTGGCTAACGAGATGCGAAGTGTGTCGCTTGAGAACAGAAGTGTCACGGAACTACTCCGAGGGTCATTGCCTGTAGTCACTAAATCCTTCCAGAAGGCAAATCATTGTATCGCCTCTGCTTGTGTATTCAGTTCCACAACGTCGCTGCAGGCTACTACTGTAGTTTTTGGAAAACCATCTCAATGAACCTACCCAATGCGGCTCAATGTAACAAACCAGTTGTTCGCGGGTCTGACCTCTTCTTGCAATTCCTGACCTTTTCTAATCCGACAATTGACTACTTGTTAACATTTATCTGACGTAAAAACGACTAATACTACTGTAACCTTGATATTTATGAGTCGAAGTGAAATGTTTGCATCAGACACGCCTCCATTAGCTACAGTTTTGTTATCAGCTATCTGTTTGGAATGCAAATATTTGCTAACACATTCCACATATGGAACTCTGGCGTAAGTAAATTGAGGGCAAACATGTTTTAGGCTAGTGTTATTTTAGTACGTTCCTTATTCTATTAAACTGAAAGACAAACAGCAAGTACTTACCATGTATCTGGTGATATTATGATAGCGCACCGAAAGGCCACGGTGCTTCCATTCTATGAGATACGGCTGAAGATACATTTGGGCCTCAGTATCCGCAATCAGATGAAATACCAGGGAATTATGTGGGCCGGAACACGTGACCGCTTGTCTCACCATAGGTGGGGCTGCACATCTATTCGCATCAAAATGGCCTGCTTGAAAAAGAATTGACTTGATCAACACCAGTAATTGATTGCATGTATTAATCCCGCTGACTAAGAGTGCAATGTGAATAGCATCAAAGTCACTGACGTTTTCAACCTGAATCTGAAGTTGGAAAAAAGTGTGGACAAGAATGATCGACATCAAATGACAACATGTTGACCAGTGGAATATCGTGTATGCAGTTTGTGTGCTAAGGGTCAATTGTGGAAGATGCTACTGCATTCATAAACTACTACGTTTTGCTAACTTCACTGAAAGAAATCAACAGTCACTCATGAGATAAAAAACCTCCGCCTGCAATTTCCTCCTTCACGGTAGCGAACTACTCGGTCAAGCTGAAATATTTCTCCCACAACGAGCTCCATTCAAGGACATCAAGAACAGATGTCACGGGATTTACAGTCAATTTGATAACATTTTTACCAGTGAACACTGATACACAAACAGACAGAATGAGACGGTTATCAGTACGAGAGAGTTTGCTTGGTACCAGTATGCCACCAATGTCACCTACGGACATGGCGTATAATCTTCGGGATGGATTGCATGGAACCAAACGTATATTTCTATATCGATGACGTAGATCGAAATGGTGTGTCCTTCCTCGGAATATGCGTCACAGATGGTTGTTGGTTGCATCTAGCCAGACTTTTATAGTCTAAGTGGATGGATTACTGATCACGTTTCCAAAAGGTTACACCTTGGTTATATGAACCAGTGTTTTCTGAAGTGACTGATACCACTTCAGGAAAGTGATATGAGAGTATAGACGGCGTGGTTGGAAAGCTGAACAGACGAGGAGCAACAAAACGGGGCTTTAATTTTACGTATAACGAGCGGCTAAGATTTCTGCCAGGTAACTTTCAGTGTGATGCCAACTAAGCGATAAGGCCTTACTATATTAAGCCATTGCTGGTTGGCTCTGTAGTTAGATATCAGATTTAACTTGTTTGTTAATCATTGTTTCTCCCTAGGTACTCACCTGATAACCACTAAACAAAACGGATAGTGACGGTGTGTTTAGAAGGACAAAGAGACGACGAGCCGATACAGTTTGGGAGCAATCAATTTCAAGAAACGTTTGTGAAGTGCTGTCTGCTGCATAGACACTGATGAACCAATCGCGTATTTTGGTTAAGCTACGAGTGGCCTTGAACCCAAATTGTCTTCCATTTTATTAGGTACAACTCTGCGCTGCTTGACCATGTTCTGTGAAAGGAATAAGATTTTTTATGTCAACACGCATTCTGTCTATCTAATTGGGATAAGGGAAGAATACCTCCACCACTGTGCTATCACATTACTGAACACTACGTCCCATTATTTGACGTCATGGAAAAATCACTATGCTGTCAAATTGACCTAATCTGTTTCTGTGTACAGCAACTTAGAAAGTGTCACTGTTTTCACGGAATCGTTGAAAGTAGACATTTTCGGACTAAGTGGAGTTAGTATCAATGTTGTCAGAAGATGATCCTTCTTCGGAGTCCCGAAAAGTTAGATTACTACGGCAGTCCTTCGGTGAAGAGGACAAACGGCATTTTGATCCCGTGTGCGGTGGCTGATGTATATGACTTATTAAGTATTTCGACCTACACAACTCGCGAGATACTTTTTGATCAGAGCTACATCAAGCTTTAGAGGAGGATGCGAATTATTCTGTTGCCCACGTTCCACAAGTCGTTTATGTTACAGCGAGACCCGTCCTACCAAGTTCGAAGATAAGATGGCCTTACAGTGTTCGAGTTCGGGTATCCAAAGCAAACAGGCGCCTGAAAAACTACCGTCGTAAGATTAATCTGGTGAAACTTGGAAGTAAACGTGAACCGTTATTTGACAAAGAGAAGACATTTTCGAACATTCAACGACGTTTTCGGCGGCGGTAAACGCGGGTACTGCTCAGATTTTGCGGAATCAGCCCGTGAGTCACCAAGGCTTCTGAACTATCAACGCAGTAACCAGCAATATTGGGTCACGATAAGCTGATATTTGCCGCATGACGTCTATTCGTAGCAAACAGTTCTTAACGACTGGACGGCGTTTGGAAGTCATTGCTACTTTGATGCAACTGTGTGACGTGAAAGAACGAATTTAGTTCGCACGACGGTTGGGTTTTCTAAAACTTGCATGCTTCCACTAAATTAGGTGCAATAACATTCGCTCAATACCCATCCCAATTTCACGTGAATGAAAATCCTTGCGACACGTTATCGTTAGTAGCCGAATAGTAACTTCAGTATCAAACGGTTTCTGGAATCACGTAAAGTGGGCTAGAAATATCAACAAGAATATTCGTCCGGGCCAATACACTGGCCTCGTGCCATGAGAATTGAGTTTTTAAAATACCTATTTTTCCCCTCACTCCTTATAAACGTTATATTGTTTTAGCCAACTCAGCTTCGACTGTTGGTTCCATGGGTAGAACATACAACACATGTTTCCCAGTAAACCTGTTCAGCATAGCCTGATTTCCCCCCACATTTTGAAAACTAGCCGGTGGTTGTCATCTCAATATACTATCGTCTATCAGCATCGACGGGGATGCTATCATCCTATGAATGCAGGAAGTCGGCTGCAAATCCACGATGAGAGGTAGATCCCGAAGTATTAAAGGCAGCGACCGAACAAGTTTTACCTTAACACTACTGTTGCAAACACTTGACCCGAATGACAGTCACTGAAATGGTGGACTCTAGTAACTTTCAGTTCTTTCTTCTCGACACCACGATAGTTTTGGAAATCAGTGTACTGATTGTGACCAAACATCACAATAGTGCTTCGTATATTTACCCGCTGGACTGTTTTATTATGGTCAGTGGAGTTATGATCGATAGGTTTGCAAAAGTGTATGCAAATCAACCTTGCTAACTCAGACTGTAATCGCTCAACCATGTTTTGCAGACATCTGATTGCTTGACTGCATGCATTTTAATACATCGACCCTAAATTTTTTAATGATGATTTTCTGTGAGAGTACGTTCAACGACTAAGCAAAGATGACGCGAATTCTACACTCTTGGGTGAAGTTTCCGAAAGTCATAGTCAGAATCACTCAGAGAGTAGTGGTAAGTCACTGATTCCTCTTACTCTCTAAAGAAAAAACATGTTCCGAATTCGACATTCTTTCGTGTGCCAGACACTCAAACGGACGAAGTTACTTGAGTAGATCATGTGAATCCCACTGACAGCAACGACCTTCCTCGATGTATCTCTCTACTGAAGTATATAAAAGCACATCGCACAAGAGATTATTTGGGTGAGTTCAAAGGGTGATCTATACTCCCCAGGATTGATCTGTGTAGGTGACAAGTCGATCAGGCCCTCGAAAGGTAAATAAGTTATTGACGAGTGTCAGGCGGTTTTGGTTGCCATAAGTGGAATAATATTCACAAATGATTATGGCTTTCGCAGCCAAGTAAACTTTTCAGCTAGTTTCTATCAATAACTTACCATCGAATGACCATGTGGACTGCGAGTCCATTAGGCGATGTACGATTGGAAATTCGAAAATTGTAGGACTTGGGTAGTGAACAGGAACAATGAAAGAATGACTATCTCCCTAACTATTTCCACTAGATGACATAATGTGTGCTGTATCTTCACACAATGACTTGTGAAAAAACTATCCGATAAATCAAATCTGTGTGATGCACGGACGTTGGCCGTGGCCGATTCCAATCGGATCGGAAGAGTGGTTGTAATTAACAACGGTACCTCTCTGATAATGCTATTTCACTTTTGTTGGTGAAGCAATGATTTGAATTATTCAAACTACTACCCCAAATGTCACTGAACGACTGGTGGTCAGTCACGAAACCGCCGCCTCTTGTGTTTCCGTTTTGCAGACAAACATTTTTAAACACTTCGTTTGTTGGTGTGTACGGACTCATAAAATGTCAATTCTCAACAGCATTCCGTTTCGCTAGGCTTACAAGAGCCCTGCGCACGTCCTCTCTGGTGTACTCCAGTCCAGTATGAGTTAAGGGTCGGATGAACCCATTTTTTTCGTAGTGATAGTGTACGCGGCAGTCAACTTGGTACCATTAGAATAAACCTTAGACCATCGTATAACTTTTCCTATCAACTTTCTGGCAATAAATACCACCGTTGGGTGTACGGTGGATAGATTCTCACAACTCTGCTTATGTGAAAAGGAGTACCAGTTTTCAGTGTGTGATTTAGGTTTCCAGTAAAACAGCGAAGAGGGCTGTATTGTCTACCTTCATTTGTATAAGCTCTGTACAGACTGATGGAACTGTCATACCACAACAGACAAAAAGTCAGCATCAAGCGGAAAGTGCTGATTGCGACATTTTTACTGTCATCAGGGTACAGCATAAGTGTGAGATAACAACCAATGGAATGTAAGTGATATACAGATTGGAAATAACACAACGTTTCGAGTAAGTTGTAATACTCTACATTTCAACCACCTCGGGTGGCTTTCCTCAGGAGTGTTGTAATCGAATGTTTTAATCGGAATGTAAGTGACCCCAAAAAATCCGGTGCCATACGCCATGAAGTAAATTTGCATACGAGTGTAAATGTGCCGCATATGATCGCCTCGCAAGTGCGTACCCGAAGTCAAAACCGTAACACTTGGATCCCATCTAAAGGTGTTCACAAAGCTAACCGAGCCGGACAAGCGAACGACACCAACACATCAAACTAACCACAAGCAGGTGCGCCGACACGTAAATCAGGTAAGTGCACTTCATTTCAAATCGTCTAGCTCCTTTGCCACAGTGCTTCGGATACCATCATTTATGAACCACGGCAGCCAGCTGTTGACAAACATCTCAGCGGTGGCATGAAAATACAGGGCAAAAGACTAGCAAGCAACGCTTGGTGTAAACGTACAAACTGAGAGTAAGATATTTCCATAACGGAGTGGTCTTTTGCGATAAGAAAATTCCCTACTGTTTGTAGGCCAGTAAAATGTCGCTGGACAAGCTCGATAATTACCTTGACTTCAAATTAGAAGGATATCCTAGTCATGGGGTCATCGATTAGCGTTAATAAGAAAGTTACTGGGCGATTGAGTCAACTGAATATTACTCACCACCGGCTGTGATTGAATGTCCGGAATGTCTGGAAATCGATAAAAACCATTTCCAGTGCCATCGGTTCTCACTTAATTGACACTGGCCATCAAATTGAGCCAGAAGAAGCCTTCCGAATTATCTACAAGGTTCGTTAAGTTCGCTGTAGAGCTGCCAGATTGCGACTGTTATCAACGGTCGAGGCTACTGCCATCAGGCCCTACAATCTCTGTCTGCGCGCTCATAAACAGTTCGTGCAAACCCTACATCTCCCTTGGACAACTATTCCACAGCCACTTGAAACTCAAGCAAGCGCGCACCACTTGACACGGACGAATGTATATCTCACGGCCGGCACGAGTTACACATTCACCAAAACCCCTCCCTCCTCCAGTAACCTGTTATCCGCCCCATGTCTATGACCTTAATGACCGATTTGACTTGCTTTAATTTTCCACATATAAAACGCAAGTACACTATGTACTTGTAAAAGCCCGATGAGAATTACCGAAAAAAGCTGTTCGCACAACTGACTTCTTATGAATTCCATGGAATCTGGAAACGACTGAACCAGTCGAATTACTTTTCTCTACGTTTAACTGTGGTTTGCAACACTTTCTACCTAGCTGTCATGTGTACTGAAAACCAGCCAAGTTTGAAGTTGTGGATTGAAGCATAATCGAGCGCTAATCGCACATGTCAGCAGAAATGTATTAGGCAAGAGGCAGGTTGCAGAAGAGAATCGGAGGTAACCAGTGACCAGAACGTCTACTCCACTGAAAATGAGACCGGACATGCTAGAGTGCACATGCAGAGATAAGCGGCTCGAAGTTTCTTATGCCAGTCAGCAGTGTCAATAAATCGATCGCTTTAGAGTGACGGTGTTTCGATACACCATTGGAGACATCGGAGGCTGCGTACTGTCGAAAATTACTTTTAATGATACCTGGGGCCAATTCTGCTGGAATACGGTTGCCACGACGTCGGCGAACTACGCATGGACATTCTGTTGGTTCAGTCGTTCCCCACGAAACCATTTATTAAGTCACTCAGTCAAAATTTATCTCACTAAACTACAGATATTGCACCCCGCAAGTGTAAGTTCCTAACTGTGTTGGAGATTCACTCAAACGGAGATTGGTTCACCGCAAGGATTCAGAACGAACGTTTCCTGCAACGCTCCCTTCGTCGAAGACACTTAACAATGAAGCATTGTGTATCTATTCACAATGAAGAGACCATCTACGAACAACTTCTTAAACGGATTATTTGGAAGTTACAAGCTGAATCATACGCCATATTCAGCAGAAGTGGGAAATTCAGTAGAAAGATTGTGTTCAGCCAAGTCTTGCCAGTTCTGCGCGGACAACCACCCAAAAGAAAAACTATCAGCCCGGAAGGAAGGCTAACCTGACGTATACGAGGGTGATGTGGTTAGAAACACATAGGTTTGTCTCTTTTTAGAATGATTCCCTTTGAACAAGCCGCGGTAGCCAAACACAATCTACCGTGCCATGGAGAGATTCCATTTTGGAAGGGAACAAAGTTAAACAAGCATTTGGTTGGAACACAGTTCACAGATAATTATTTACTTTTTTTTTATAAAAAAATCGTCCAGTTCTGCACGTGTTCAGCGGATGTGTCTGTAAAAACTACCGGTCACTACTGTTGATCTAGGTCTTGATGACCTTACTATGAAAAGCGGTCGGTAATCCAAGGGGAATGTGAACGGTTCCGTCGAAAGCAAATGCCGACAATTTCGGAAAATCTATAGCGTTTTCAGACGTGATTCACAAGGGCTTATTCCATCTGACGCATACGCTTATTGTTGAAATGGAGAGTAGAACTAACTTGTTCCTAAATCTACATGGACACAGTTGGTTGTGTTAGGTTGTCAAAACTGAAAACCAAGCCGAAATAGACGGCGCATTCTTAGTAAAATTTTAAAGCGACGGGAAACTCTCCCACTAGTTTGATGTGGTGCTGTTTATCAAAAGCACTAAAGTATATGGGAAGAAAATTTGTGCTCGTACTTTAGTTACCGTGATAAATGTTTGTACCATGCTTGTTGTTTCCGACTACCTATTAACTCATATTGTTTGTTGAGTTTGCTTATTTAATCGACTTCGTGAACGTTTGTCCCCATTCATACCTGTGAGTTCACTTCTGTACCAGGTGAGAACGCATGTTCTGTTGAACCCGGAAATGTGTTTGTGAGTTTTGTCTTCTCAACGTTTTAATAAGTTAAGTAAGATAATCAACTGTCAGTTGCTACACCCAACAGCGATAAACATCAAAAAATATTTAGGCACATTAAGTTCATATATCAAGTCATTGTATACACTAGTCTGTCATTGGTCAAAACCATGGCAGACGGAAGTTCAGGGTCAACAGCTTTTGCACACAGAAGACCGGCTTGCTACGAGGGACTAGCAACGCCTCGGGTGGCTTAAGAATGACAGACTTGTAATGACACATCAACACAGGGAAAGCGCTTGCCGGGTCGACCACATGACCGGTCTCTCGCAGGTGTCTGGCGATCGAAGAAGCCGGCTTGCGTTGTTTGGTAGGGTCGCGTCGGGTCACGCCGAATATCAAGTCCTCGATATACTTGGGCATGTGTTCCTTCATTCTAAGGAGCAGGAATCGATCAGTTTTGCTAATGTAAACGTCGCCGAAGCTGCAGGTAAACTGGTAGATACAGTGTGAAGTGGACAGCTCTGGAGTCCGCGTCTTAATGTGAGGACGGGTGATAGACATGATGCGACTGAGTAACCACAGTGTAGCTGCATTGTACGTCCGTTGAGTGATCTGTATCACTCGTCGTGTTAGAAACGACATATTTTGTACGGTAAGTGCATGTACACTGGTTTCTTCGGGACAGACGTTTCTTGCGGGTTTACTACTTTCGGCTCGCTGTGAAAGTCAATGAAACCCCGTGGATAACCGTTAGGGACTGGGGTCTCACGAATACATTTCATCTAGGAATCTAGTGTTGGCGCTCTGTGAAATAGACAACGAACCAACGAGCGTTTGTGTTGTATGGGTGAGAAACTGTTGAAATTCATATATTGTCCTCCCCAGGTAGACTTACGATGTACCGATCGACATATTGTACCACCATTCCGTCGCTTGATACTGATGTCCAGAAAGGCGGGCTTGTCTGCCTTTTCAAACTCGGCCGACAGCCTTAGATTTCGGTGTGAAGAGTTCACTAAACCCAACAGTTTTCCTACGGTCTTTTTGTCTTGTGCGAATATTATTATGTCGTCAACATATCGACGATAACGCGGGATGTCACGCAGTGTATTCCCTAAGCAGACCTCAATGAGAGACAAATGATTCACTACTAATATTTAGTGTGGCAAATTTATGGTTTTTGCATGACACAACTGTGAAAATTCAGATCTTCGGCTGGATTTGAACCAGCGACAGACACAGCATACTTCAATGCGGCATGCCCTGTACCAACTGAGCTACGAAGCAACACCAGGGGCTCGGAACTTTCACATTTGCACTCTGTTAGCCACACGTCCCACTGTCTCATATGGAATCCATCAAATGGTTCAGGGCATCGACTGCTCCGTCAGGATTTCTCAAACAGTTTACGCTGGAATCCACCAACGCTACTGCTCAACATGGAAACTGTATTACTAATACGTATTGTGGCAGGTTCATGATTTTTACGTGAAACCCAGCTGTGAAAAGCCAGGGCTTCGGCTGGATTGAAACCAGTCAAAATTGGTCCTAAAGGGCTACCTCTGGCAACCCCGCCTATTTGTTTAAAACCCATGTTTTGAAGGTGAAATTTGATATTTTCAGTACACAGTAATAGCAAAGGCTTCAACATATTGATTAAGACATACAGCTTTATTCCACGAGCCATTGCAAAGTCACATATAAAGTCGAACGTCTCCCTTAATCGTACATTTGTGAAAGACGAGTTTACATCAAGACAGCACATAACTTTTCCTTTCAAGTTGGCTTTTTCTAGAATTCTACACATCTCAAGCGTACTCTTCAGACAATTTTGTAAATTTATCACGAGTGGACTCAATATGCGTTTCGTTCAGACGTCTGAGATTGAACGAGGTCACCTTAAGGTTGCCTCTGCGAAGCAAGGACCAACAGGTTTTTGGATAAAGACCAGATCGATCACAGCAAAGAAAAATTTCCAACCTACACTTTTCAATGATAATGTTTTAACGAAGGCTGACAAACTTGTCAAGGCGTTTAGTAGAATGGGCTGGGATTCGTCGTTCCAGAAATACAAAACATCCTTCCCCAGTTACAAATTTGAAAAGTGAAATTAGAAAACCGGTTTCGCCAGGTGATTAAAAAAGACAAATACAGCTGTGTGGAATGCATTTGTGTCGTGGGTGTATTCTCTCTCTCCGTCCCTCCTGGAAATCGAATGCTAGAAGTGTGAAAATGTTATGACAGCTGTTCCCAGAAGCTATGCACCCTCGTGGCAAACAAACAGTCAACAGTCAAAAGCTACTCAGCAATCGGACACGCCAAGCTTCGGAATACATTCAGATTCTTAACTGGTCTGTTGGTTTCAGGAACTGATCGGCAAAAGTGACTGGTTGAGACTGGCAAGAATCCTTTCCATTTCCATCTGGCTACTATGTGAATATTCTTCAACAAAATCGCCCTCATCACTGACTAAACGTAGGTGTGTGCTGGATTCTTACGCCCTCTGTAATATCATACTCATGGCAGTTTTGTTCTGTGGCTGAACATCAAATGCACCAAGTGAATATTTTTCTTCAAAGGCATCTCTCGTTCGACTTACCACATTGAGCAACTCATTGAGTTTCTTTCTGTCCCTTATCACCCAGTTGCGTTCAGCTAGTAATAGCAGACCCGTTAAAGTTGCCAGCAGGGTTGGCAATAATTTGGAAAATTTCATGTCAGAAGACAAACGCCGCCTTCGTTTAGAATCCGAACTGCATTGTGTCTCACACACGCCAAAACAATTGGTAATAGCCAATCGCGTTTGCGTTGATTTTCTTTTAAGTCTACATTGGTTCAAGTGTACGCTCGTGTCATCAAGGTCACTTATGAGACACATCTTAAACGATGGTCATAAGCGGTGGGAGCGTTTTTCTTCCGTACCCGCGATAAATAAATTTGATGAGCTTGATAATACACCCGATGACCTTGAAGCGCCATTTTCTCATTGGGCAACTCCCCCTAGATGACAATGGGTAAAATGCACGTTGGTTTACATATGAATGTTAAAAAATTCCCGAAATGAAAAAATACATACATACATGTATAAAAACGTGAAGCAATGTGATTCCAATTAGATAAATTTACCGTTTGCACGTATATATATATATATATATAAGTATATTCAAAGTAACTGAAAAATGGGACACTGAGTAGCGAGTATATTTTTATAGAAAATAAATTTCTGTACTTGAACTCACATTGTGTCATGTATGTGCATACATACTTGTATATGCAAATATATACATATTAACATTGAAAGTCTAATATATCCAGAAATATCCATATAAAAATACATATGTATTCACATACATATATAAATATATGTATTTGTGAAGACGTGTACATTTGCTGAAAGGATATGAATGTAGCTGTACACAGGAATACATGAGACATACATTATATATACATAATATATAACATACTATATATATAATATGAGGTGCAATATATTTTGCATGTGTCCATAGTCATACGCACGCAGATATATAAATGTATGCACATATGTTGAAAAAAAAGATATATATATAATCTTGTTCCATTTCGAGAACTTGTGGAACATGTATACGTTTTATATGTATACATATATTTATATGTAAAGTAATTGAAAAAGGGCGCACACACTGAGTAGTGAACGATTTATTGTGACTCTTCAGATCCATACTAGGATGCGTTATCAAACAAATAAATGTGCCGGAATGAGACTGTTCTGCCGCTCAACGTGTTTGCCTCTCACTGGCTTTTCGTTTCAGTGTCAGCGATGCTGACGTAGTGGCTGTCTACGTCCACGCGCCAACTGAACGAATTCAACTATTAGAGAGCTTCCAATACAAGTCGTTTCCCCTTGAATTTTGAACGCGGGACCGCTTTCGCGTGGTTTATCTTGACCTCGTTACCTGTGCCCGAGCAGTTGTGCAACCGTTTTGATCTGGGTCGGCTCGTCCTATCGCCAATTTGTGTTCGTGCGTGCGTGTGCGCAGCTGTTTGCCTGTCTCCCCCACATACCGTTGGTCACACCCGAGGCATGGAATCGCGTAAACCACGCCAGACTGTTCGTATGGTTCTACATATTTAGCGTTCATCAGAGCGGAACGGAGTGTGAGTTTGGCTTGTGTAATCTTTGGATGTCCGGTGGTTGAAGTATCTTTTGCGGTACTTCAGATGTACCGTGGATGTGTGCTACTGTCATTCGCGTTTCACTTTCTGCATGTCCAGTTCTTGGGAACCCTTTGATAGATGTCTTTGTGAAACTACTGCAGTATCCACTAGATGTGAACAATTTGAACAGATATTCTCGTTCTTGTCTTCTAAGTTTGGAAGAGCTACATTGCGCGTCCATCTGTCGAAATGATGTTCGCACGCAGCTTTTGAGTTGACAGGCTGGATGATTCCTACTGAACCTGGGAATAACATCATTTGGTGTCAGCCTACGATAGACAGCAGTTTCAAGCTTGCCATCAGGTCGTTTTATGATTGACACATCGAGAAACAGCAGGCGAGAGTTCACTTCTTTTTCGCGTGTAAAGGTTATTCTGTCTAGTACGTTATTCAAACTGAGTCCGAGGTAAAACGACAAATGTGTCATTCAAATATCGAAGCCACACCTTCGGTTTGAATGTCTGAAAGGCCTCAGATTCGAACTGATTCATTACAGCGTCCACAAGTAATCCCGATATGGGCGAGTCCATTGATATGCGTCGTTTCTGCAAGTAGACTCGGCCGTTAAATTGTAGGCAAGTCTCCATGCAGAGCTCTACTAACTGAATCGATTCCTTTGGAGAGATTTTCACATTGCGGAGACTGTCTTCCTCACTTATAAGTAGCTTCAGGCTTCCTAGTGCAAATTTCCTCGGTATGTTAGCGAAAAGTGACGTAACCTCGAAGGAAACCGGTGCATCCTCTTCTCCCAACTCCAGGCCCTTAGTCTGTCTCAGGAAATCTGCTGAGCTGTTTTGCATCATGACTGTCGTGGGGTAAACGTGGCCAGAGAATACGAAACAAGAACTTCGCCAAGTGGTTGTTTGGGACCGTCCTGGATACAACTATCGGTCCCAGTGGTACTTGATCCTTGTGGACCTTTGGTAGCCCGTTTAATCGTGGCGTTGGTCCCTCAATTGGTCTGAGGTGTTTAGCTTGTTCCTATATGAATGAGAATTTTTCCTTGAGAGCTACAACAGTTTTGTTGATTCAAGTCCTCAGATTTTTCGTAGGTTTCTCTGTGACATGTTCATACGTTGTGGAGTATTCTAGGAGATCGTTCACTTTGTCTTTATGATCCTGTCTGTTCGATATGGCTATGGCGTTGCCTTTGTCAGTGGGTAGAATAACAATTTGGTAGTTCTTCTTAAATATCTTCAGCAGTTTACTTTCATTTATTGTCAAGATGTTCGCTGGTTTTCAACTGGTCGGCTGTTGACACATCTTTGTCCTGACAGACTGCTGCATTTGCTCATCTGGACCACTGCGTTTTGGTCCTGATTCGAAACATGCGACGAATTCTGTTGCAGAAGCATCCGCATAATTGAATTTCAGACCTTTTAACAGAACAACCTTTCCATCGAATGCCAGTTGATGGTCCGACATGTGTATAGGTCCGGCGCTTTGTTTCTCACACAGATCGAGGCGCTGGAATTTTGGTTTGGCCGATCTATATATATACATATATATATATATTACTGATGAGTAGTCGGGGATTTGGTTTATTTTCAAGTTGACCATCACTCACATTTGNGAAAAAATATATATATATATATCCATACATATATGCACACATACGTATATACATACGAACAAGTGTATAAATTTGTGCATATATGTACATATGGGTACAGATTTATAAATTCGCATGTACATATATACATATAAATATATACCTGCATGCGAAAGAACGCACACACTTAGCTGTCTGGTATGCCCACAGAGGAACTTCTGAAAGAAGACTGAGTGAATCTCAGTCGACTAACGATAATAGCTACTGCAAATCCGTTTGTAAATAAATGAACGTAGCTTGTGAAACCATTTTGTGCGTGGCCCTGATTAGAGCCGGGGATTCTTTCAGATGGCAGCAAAAAGTGCCGTTTCTTCTGCCTCCTTATTAAGAAGACGTGCTTTCCTCCTTTTATTTGCCATACCTGGTATGCCTGATTACTGACAGAACTCATAGCCTGCAGCAAACCATTAAACGGCTCTCTGTTTCCAGCGAAAGTCATATTACGGTTTCACTTGTAAAGACAGTTTTTCTGGAAAAAAAATTAAGCCCATCGTTGGACGGTAACGCCGATAGGCATTATTCAGCAAGTGAAACGGACAAAATTCCATGACACACTGTGGACAAACGTCACATATTGCCCTTCGCTGCGATGCGGAACGATCAACAATAAAGTTTTCAACAGCAGATAGGCCAGGCAACAAGTTAAGCAGGCTTTCGAAAATTAGTAGTAGTTTCGTTCCGCATCAGTAAGAAAAATAACGTAACACTCAGTCTAGTTACATCTAGCAATATGACACGGCATAGTACGAAGCCGCCATAATTTAACTGGTAAGTAGCATATCTTAGAATGACATCTTACCTACGACACAGTTGGAAAGCGCTTTTAGGTGTGAATATAACCATCCTTAGAATTATCTCTCGCAGTATAAAACGATAGTTGCTTTCCACTTCTAATAAATTTCGCAACTTACTAATTTCGTTCCAGTCACTTAGTTTGTTGTTCATAGTTGCGTAAATCGTGTGGACGCATTCTAATCTTATGCTGCTTATTCACATACAGTCTCGCTTCACGAGCACTGTTGATATGATTCATCTCGCAGTAGTGCAGTTCATCAACAACCAAACGTCAATTCCTGGGGTGTTCAATAGGGTTACCAACCAGAAATTCACATGAGTGGACCAGGTTTGCTTTTTCGATTTGATATCCATCAGTTCGACAACAAATCGCCCAGGATGCTTTACATATGTAGTCTACAAAAATACAATTTGTTGCCATATCAATTGGATAAGTAAACATTACAGTTTGGAAGGTTTCTTTTGACGTGCACCATGTATGCATTTGTACACCACACCTCCATACAAGCAGCCTGATGGCAGTTCCACTACTCTATGTTTCTTAGTAATTGCAGTAGTCTGTGGAGTGGTAGTAAGAAAGCTTGTGCAGGTTTCTCGTTGAAACTACGGGTACTTCACAGCGAATATCCTTTCAAAGGTGTTTTCAACATTCACCGCCATTGTGATTCAACGTACTAAAGTGATCTACCGGTAATAGACCACTTAAACACTATGTGATGTTAGATGATGTCAGGTTGATTGAAATATGATATTTTTATATATCACCTGAAAATATCATTTGCACCATTCATTCCATCGGAGTTCCTCAATCATTCGTGTACGAAAGGAAAATCACTCTCAAATGCAGTCAGCCCAACGTATGTCCCTTATTTTTTAATACCAACTGAACTTTACGGTTGGTAACGTGATGAGGATTAAAATTGTCCGGGACTTAGTTGACCAAAATGTGGACTATGTTCTGCCGGATAGATTGGTTGGAACAGTTAACAACATAACCTTGCCAGAAGGTGTGATTCCAACATTTCCAATACCCTGCGTACGATTTTTCATGGCAACTTTCGTTTGAAATCGCTGTACCCAAGGTTTACAGTGAAACGCAACTAGTGTTAAGCCGCTCCTAACGATTGAGTGGTGATTCACCCAATAAACGCGTACTCGACAGTTCTAATAACACTTACGCAGACGGTTGGGTTAACGGGACTATCCTCCAAGTCCAAACATTACGTCAGAAAAGGCGATCGAAAAGATTGGAATTTGTACCGTACCATTGCTATCGCACCTTGGATGTGAATTTATCGGATACACAAGTTATACGGTAGGAAGACGTTCAAAATGGGGTAACAAAAACATGAACCCGCCAACGGCCACCATTCAATGGAAAATGAGTTCATAAAAACAATCGGGTGCGGATGAAGGGGATACATGTCAGACAATATCACGAGTGGAAGTTTTACTACATAAGTAATGATGGTTATAAAAGAAAGTGGATACTGTGCAGTTATGGTACAAAATTCACCATGGACTAATGAAACCAAATTTAGGATCGCCTTTCTACAAACAAACCAGACAGGCTTGAATGAATTCACTTCTCCGCATCATACCAAACAAACGTACCAGACGAGCTTCAACAACAATTAGTTAACAGCGTCTTTATATTGACACTATTCTCACTCCAACAAGTGACGTTGGACATCATATTTGCGCACAATACTCACAAGTAAACAGGCTCTTTCGAGATTCGTTCGCACGAAAGAAATGATTGGGTTCTCTGACTGCCCCGTTAACCGACAAGGTAGCTGTTTGTTGGCTCCAGTCGATAACCAGGCGATGGGAACTTTTCAGTTGTATTAACGGGTGGTGTGTTTCTTATTAGTAACCAGCACCTATTTAGTAGGCTATGTTCGCTCTACAGGTAGTAGGGTTGATTTACACAATCTGGTTGCTTGAGTTGTCGCAACATCCAGTCAGTCGTTGTCAGTGTTAGACAGGAAATGCTACAACTTTCGAATGATTGGTTATATTGGTAATCGCGTGTTGCTGACCCACAGGGACGCACCACTGAGCTAGTTGTGTTAAACATACTGGTTTCTGATGAGTAGTGGAGGATCTTCATCAGGAGTGGTGTGAACGAAATCTTGTTTTTTGTGTAAACTGGACACCGTTCACAATTGATCTTAGTCGTCTAATTTCCATAGACTTTCCAATGGATTTTTGTTAGAGCTCTTCAGTAGTGCATATCCTCACCCCGGCAGGGACCGGAAGTTTGGCGATCAGATAATCGAGGCATTACTCACAAGCGAATAAAAACTCGTTTTGTAAAGCAACTCACAACGCGAAGCCAATGCGGTGCTTTTGTGCACTCGTTCCTTGTGGGCTTGATGAACAAGCAACGCTGGTGAACGTGGTGCGACGGTTAAAATAATGATTACCGCAGGATGAAAACCGGTCACAGTTTGTTGAAAAATGGTGTTTACGAGCTGAAAACTGATAAAATAAGACCAAACGTGTAAACCATCAGCACGGTTTTGCGATCTAACTTAGTGAGAACCCCTGTGTTACATCCACGGTTGACAGCAAGTGTCAGAAAAATGTGAAACGGACAACCACAAAAGAATGTTACACGTTCAAGAAATTTAAAACATTAAATTCTCTTGATTTACTTCATCCAAAAAAAACAAACTGCAAGTGTTTCAACATGCTAACGTCTAGCTTATTCTCGTCAGTCACATAGATACAGCCACTGATTATACCAAAGGAGCATGGCAACTAAAACAGCAACTGAACATGACCCACTCCAACAAAGTCAAACCCACAGTAAACTAACTGTGTCAAGACCGTTTACACACAGAGACTTGGTTGATTCCGCCTGTTTAGCATGGCTTCTGTGATTGTTTTGCCTATGAAGTGAACAACTGGGCATACCACAAATTGATTAGATGGCTTGTGAACATTCTGAACTCAATTCATAGAAGTTTCGGTTCCCATTGTGTGAAGGTTTCATTTTATTTGGTCCAAACGATGGGGGATGTGTTCATGAGCTTCATTAAAATGTACTCTTTTGATAGTTACTCGTTATTCACGAACGCACCCCTGAATGAGACTGCCGGTTTTCTATGCGTCTTTATTTTCCGCCAAAATCTGCCACTTTGTGTACCGGATGATTAGCGTGGTGATTTGGTTCTTTTATGCACCGAGAATATGTGATTTCATCTTGATGGTATTGCTCACAGGCATATTGGTGGTGTTCCAATGGGCAGTACATTGGGCTCGAGCTTGGATGGTTTGAGGACAAATTTCGAACTCGATTGACAGCTGCACTCTCAACAAACGATGTCGGTGATAATTTGTTTTTTACGGATGAGATTAATCGCAGACAACTGCACAGACTTTTGAACTCATCTCACCCTAATTTGACAGTTTCTTATCAACAAGAGATCGACGGAAACCTAGAGTTTTCAGATATCCCTATCAGTCGATATTGAGATGGCACACTGAACGCGCAGTATATCAAAAGACAGGATGGGGTGGCCGGTACTTCCAAATTTTCCCTTTCGTCCCGGCAACATACGAGCATAGTTTAGTTCGAAACCGGTTCTGTAGAATCAGGCACATGTGTACTAATAACAGTTTCAATAAGGAGAAACAGTTTCTGAGGGACGTCTTACTGGCCCACGGTTATCCGGAAACGTTTACAGATATTCATTGTAAACCACAGATAACCATTATTCACACTAAGGCTGTTTCCCGGATGCAACTTTGGTTGATTTTGACATTCAAAGGTTACTACATAGCGATCGATGTAAGCAAAATTTATGGTCAACCCTAAGTCATATTTTCCAAGTTGCTGCGTTGCGAATGTTTTCTCTAATCGCTGTATTGTCTTTCACGTTTCCCATCGTGATCCAATGGATTATTCAGCCTCTTGCGTAATTGGCCATCTCACTTGTAGTTGTGATTGCAAGTGTTTTGGTAGAACAAACCAGAGTTTAAGACAACGGAGAGCGGAGCACATTACCAAGTGGTTATTAAACGTGATGATCTAAAACTATCAACGGCATCAACTTGGAACCCGTCGTTTTCGACTCTTAAGCACATCTTGAAATCAGGTCACTTGTTTGACCTAATGATATCATTGACTTTGTCGTTGCACAATCGAAACTGCAAGCTTTCGGCACCCACGAAAGCCACACCTACCAATTGGTATCGACCACTTCTGTGTGCTCAAAAGGTCTTGACATAGTATGTTTACCGTGGGATTAGCCTTGACTATGTTAGTGCGATTGGTGTTAAACTGATGTTTTTGTTGCCATGCCCCTTTTATATGCGATCACCAGTATTTGTATGGGACCGACGAGAATAAACTAGATGTAAGCATCTTGAAACATTTGTATTTTTGTCTTGTTGACAAGATTTCACACGACCACGAATATCTATAGAATGTGATACTGGTATAAAGTATTCATGTAACCGTTACTTTATGACTGAGGTGTTCATCAATTAACCAGACAGCCGGGACTTTATGGAATTTGTCGGTATTCGTCATAAACCACCAGACGGCCTGACGCACTGACATCCAATAAATTATCCGCGCAAGGCTCACCTGAAAGTCGAATGTGCCCGAAGTGACATGACTGATGATTGCACTTGATTAGAATGAATTCATGGCTCGTACGAACCACTTCTATACTGCCTACATTTACAATTAAACTTCTTTCTGACATCAAATATCTGTTCACGCCACTTCTGGTCGAACTACATTATAACCTCAGATGGTATGGTCAACATCAATGGAAATTTTTAAAATGAGAAGCCATTGCAAGCTACAGGTAAATGAAAGTTGAGTTTCATATCAAAATAAAATCAAATGAATAGTGTGAATTGTTCGGGCTTTTATTGGAAGCCACACTTTTCACAGTTGAATCTCTGCTGGTTGGACCAATCTGAAAAACAACCTCCCAGTATCGCAGTTTCAACGTTTATTCCTGGCTTCAGTGGATTCCGTAGTAAAATGTTTGTGAAATCCTGTTGAGACAGACAGTCTACGGGATCATTTGTTGGATTCCGTGTGATACAGTAGGATGTGTGCATAACCGAGCTAGTGTAGCAGGTACCTCATCTTGGCATTGTGATCCTGCTACCTGTTCGAAACTGGTAAGGATCCAGAATGTTCACCAATGCGTTTCACCTAAATAAACAACACTAGTAACTGTCAGTTAACTGCAGCCTTATTAATCATGCGTGAAAAAAGAAGATGCATTGCGCTCTTGATCCGAATGATGGAAGCGCATATGACCAATTCCACAGGCCAGGGCGCCCACGTTATTGGATCGCATACACTCAAAAACCCACTCCCTTTTTCGTCAGGCACCGTGTGTGGGTTTGTGCGGTGCAAGTAGCTTACTGAGTGTTGAACTGTCGAAGCAGCTAGTTTGTTTGAGTCTCAGTTCTGGTCAGGTTCGAGGTCGGTGGCTGTCAACTTCGTTCATGTTAACATAAGAGTGCTGCCATATATTACGCTGTCCTTATGATTGCATCAGGCAGACTGGGTAAATCAATGAACGCGGGTTTACTCACGTCCAAACTGTCAGTGCAAACAGGCTAGGAATTCGCTCGGAGAAACATGTTAGTGGCTAAAAGTGACATGGTTCAGCGTGAAACGCACGGCTAAGCAAACGGTGTGAGCAAAAGAGGAATATGTGAGATGGTCGGTTAGAAAGTAGACTGTAGGTTTAATATCAGGTGGATACCCGAATAAAACAGAGGAAACGAAAAATTACAAAACTTGCACTAGTATGCGATTAAATTCCATGCTTCGAGTAAATGAACAAAATTCAGATAGTGGAATATACAATCAATCAATATACATTGGCGATAGAAGACATACATCGCGAGATGTTAACATTTCGTTTACTCTCTTCAGTCACGAACGTAAAACATTAGAATATATAGGACATGCGGTTAGCAACAAAATCAAAAACATTCAACCATTGGGTTTACATGACATAAAGACTGTCGTCAGTTCCAGGGCAGACAAACTGCTTGAGTCAACAGTTTATGCACACACAAAGCCGGACGGTGAGTATTGATCAACATCGCCTCGGAGAAAGCAAGCAACTTGGGGTTCTTATTACGTAACAGAACTTGAAACGAGTTGGCCGGGTCAACAA